>CBVK0102913825.1:0-29630 GCA_900067695.1 Picea abies
GCTCTTCCGATCTCACCCACGTCATCTTCACCATATTCAAGAATGCCATAGAATGTTTCGAATGACAACCCTTTAAAGATATCAACTTGTTCATCAAATGCTTTCTTGGTTAAAAACAACGAGTTGAGTATCAATTTTGGGTCTTGGACTTCATTGGTGCTGCCAGCTAGATCTATCTCCATTAACTTCTTGAATAGTTCCTCTCTTCTAGTTATGGCCTGGCTACATGCTTGAACTATACCATTCAAATTTTTCACCTTTTCTTTCCAGCATGCATTCAGTTTCTTTATTCGGTTTGGGGAAGGGATCCTCTCTTCTTTTCAATTTAATCATATTAGTAACTTTAACACCAAATGGTACAACTGCATCGAGGTATAAAACTTGCTCATTTTTCAAATATGCTTGCAGATATTCATGAAAAGCATGTGCTCTTGTTCCAAAAGAGACCATACTCTTTGACATCTCCCAAGCCTCTATTATTAATTCCATTTTTTTCTTTATATTATTTTCCACATAGCCTCGGGCTGATGTGAGAGGGATTGTTGATCCTTTTAACTTTACGCAGGTGTGGTAGGCATGATCATTGCTAAAGGACTAGCCAGCATTGGAAGGGGCATTAAAGATCCCTCCAATTCTTTGATTCGCTCCTTTAACCTGACATGTTCTGCTTCAATGCCTTCAATAGAGTTGTCTAGATCATCTCTAGTTGCTCAGTGTATCTGGGAGATCTGGGAAGGTCGCATGTTTTGTAGGTTAATCTCTGAACGATATTTCCCCTTCTTATTCTTTACATCTCTTTTTTCAATAATCAAATTTTTAGATTCGTTGTCAAAAACAACGCTCTGAAATGCAAAAGAATCTTCTTCATCCAAGGTCTTGGTCCCAATTATTTCCATCTGAGGGCTCTGGGGAGCAGTTTTCTCTAGTTGGTCACCGTTGGGGAACACTTTCTCAATGCCAATTTCTAGCTCCATATCCTCAAGGGAGAGATCGTGGATATCACTTTCTCCTCGAGGTCCCTCCTCTTCTTGCACAATGTTTTTTCATTTCTTCCTCATGGGAAGTTTATGAGAACTATCAATTTTTTCGGAAGGAGGGTTCTTATCTCCTTCTTCACCTGAAGAACTATGGGTGACTTTCTTACTTGGGTAGGTCATTGGAGTGTTGCTCCGAGATGTTGTACTCTTGGGCATGACACTCGAGGATTGGGAACTTTTCTCACCCAGACCTTTTCCTCTCCGCTTGTACGACTCATTGGTGTTGAGTATTGTATCTAGGTCATCGGTGTAACGAGCAAGAGTGCCTAAGGAACTATCTCCATCTTCATCCAAGATAATGTTAATGAAAGAATTGTTGAAACTAACAACCAATAGGTGTTCTACAAAAATACAATTAGGGTCGAACACTTTTACTTTTTCATCATATTTCAAATTGAGGTTGTGGAAGTGGCCCATGAATTCGTCAATATTGTTCATATTCCTGAATATGAAATCCCCAACTTTCCAAGGCATAGGTATGAATTTAATTTTTCTCTTTTCATGTAAAAAATGCAACCAGTAGGTGTATTGACTTGTTATTTCAGCCACAAAAAAAATTTCAGATATGTGACATGGAAGGAAGGAAGGATTTTATTTGGATCCAAAAATCTTGATAACGTTATAATTTTCCATTTGTTCTAGTGTCCCCTTCCTATCCAGGAACTTACTCGCCTGGTCAGACATCCAGGGAGAATTTTTTCCAAACAACAATTCTTTGAAAACTGAGACAAAATCATTAAAGACTTCATAAAAGTGTTGGGAGGCCTTATGCCTCCACAATGATTGATACCATAAGGTTACTGGGTCGAACTCACAGTTTACCTTCTTGCATATAGATAATCTCAAGAACTGACATCAATGTGTTATCACAAAGACAAAATAAGATGACATAAAAAATTTCCTATCCTTCTTGTATTACATCAACTAGGAAGAGATTTCAATGGAAATCAACTTACCCCAGTCGAATATGTCATGTTCCTTTACCATCAAACAAAGAATGTAAAGAATCATCCAGGAGATGTTGGTCGTGGTTTCCTGTCCTGTTATTCTTGTAAAAATCCATGCAATTTCCCGGAAGGTATTTTTGAATGCGCCAACCTACAATCTTGTGATATCCTCGGGGATGGCCACTGGGTTCTCCAAGAATTCAGGTAAGAGTTCAATTTCATTGTCATGTTTTCTTAAGAATTCCCTACAATCTTCACCTCTGAAGGTGAGAATTACCTGGGGGAGCCTCAACATCTTATGGAAAACTTAAGGTGATAGAGAGACAGGGGAATGGTCCCACAACTAGATGATCCGCTGGATTGGAATGTATCTCTCAGCACACCATGCGACCAACTCATTGCAATCAAAAACTACTGGGACACACCTTGCGTGCACAATTCCTAACATCTGGATTATTTCCTTCTAGGAAGAAGGGGATGAATAATAGGAATATGCCATGGACCACTGAAAACTTTGATCTTCGCATCCAAAAATATTCATCGTATCTCCACAGAACTATTTTCTACTTGCTGCCATAAGTCAACGAAGACGTTCACTTGATCCAAATTATTTTAAGAATGAATGTTGGTGGGACTTAATATAATCCTCTGTAAATCTTGTTTAATTCCCTTTAATAGGAGGTATCCTCGATCCTTTTGCTAATTAATGGGCATCCCTTCGAACCTATATGGTAAGTTATTAACATTAAAAGCATAGTAAATGTGCATTGAGAAAGGTGCGAGGTTGGTGGGGATGGGCAAGGGGAATATGTGACTTGATATTTTTTTTGTGAACCTAGGAACCCGTGATGGTAAGAGGCGTGAAAATGGCTAAGTATGGGATGACGCGGCGGTCAGACGGATTCATGTTAGGACGAAAGAAACTTAGGCAATTTCATGGGAGTCTGAGGATCAAAAATGTAGATCATGGAACTATGTGGTTCAATATGTCTATCACGGAACACAAGAATATGAAAGCTCGATCTCGTCAACCCAGGAACCCGCGGTCGTAAAATCGACTAAGTATGGAACAACACGGTGGTCACTCAGACTCATGAAGTGAAGTTGTATATGGAGGTGAGAAAAATTAAGTCCTCCAACTTGAGAACCCGTGGTCTAAAAGGCGACTAAGTGTTAGAAATAGAAAGGGGTAGTAAGAGGTAAAAAAACAGGTAAGTGTAGAAGGGGGAAAAGAAAGGGAAAAATGAAATCGGGAAAGTAGAAAAGGGGAGGGAATTTTTTGGAAACAGAAAATGACCTAGACAACAGGCTCCAACTGTGGGATGATGACCCCCTGTGAGTTTTCAAAAATCCAGAATATGTTTGTGCCCAAGTGCTTCTGCTCATTGGTCTATGGAGTCGGACTAAGAATATACAAACTAAAAATAAAATTATGTACAATGAGAATGAAAAGTGCTAGGAAAAGAAACCTTTCAGATGTTTCCCATTGATAAGCAGCATTAACATTTTTCCTTTCATATCCTGGAGCATATATGAGTTGAAGCCCAATATATTTTCGACAACATAGGGTCTGATCCAGAGTGCTTTGAACTGCGTGTGCATGGATAGATTTTCCTTGGATTTGTTCCAAAGTAGTACCAATTCTCCCTTGTGAAAATTCTTCATAGTTGTGATTTGATCAAAATAGTTTTTGACGATGTAATACCTTTGAGAAGTCTGGTTCAAGGCTTTGCTTCTTTCCTCCTCCATCTTTAGAAATTGATTGATCCTTTTTTGAGTAGGTGAAGTTTCTTTTGTATCTTCTGTATTAACCACAAAGATCAATGCATTAAGCTCAAGGTTAATTGGCATTTTTTCCTCTTTTTCATAGACCAATAGATACAGAGTCATCCTGGTACTATCTTTCGGGGTTGTCCTGCTTTCCCATAATGATTTTGTCAGCTTCGGGTGACAATTTCTCTGGTTTCCATCAACAGTTTTCTTCAATATATGCACAAGTGTTTTTTTCGTGGATTTGGCAAGGCCATTTCCTTGTGGATAATAATTCGAAGACTCACCCATAATAATCCCATATTGTCTTCAAAACTCCATGAATTTTGAACCAATGAAGATCGAACCGTTGTCTGTGATGAATTTATCAGGAACACCAAACCTTGATATTTTTTTATCTTTGAGGAATCTAATCAATTCTTCAGTGTCGGCCTTCTTTAGCGCCATCGCTTTTGGCCATTTTGTGAAATAATCAATAGTTGTTAGAATGTACATGTGCCCTTTGCTAGATTTCAAATTAATTGGTCCGATGACATCCAACCCCCATTAGGAAAATGGTTGTTCCACTGCAATCGACTATAGAGGCATCTGCAATCGACTATAGAGGCATCGCAACTTTTTTCATTTTTCTCGAGAATTGCTGGCATGAAAAACATTTCCTTATTGTAGTGTACAAGTCCCTGAAGATTGACGGCCAGTAGAATCCCACTCTGATTATTTTGTGAGCAGTTGCAGTGGGTGAAAAGTGTCCACCACATATCCCCTCGTGAAATTCTTTGATCAATGTTGGATCTTGATTCTCATCGATGCATCTCAACAATATACCATCGAAATTCCTTCTGAGAAGTATATCAACAATCAATACATACTGGTTCACCTTCATCTTGAGTGTTCTTCGCTCCTTGGAACTCATTGTAACAGGGAATTGCCCGAACCTTAAATAAAATATGATATCTTCGTACCATTGTGAATCAGCTAGTGGTTCCCCGACTAAGATTGAAATCATTCCATCAATTGAGTCCCCATTCTCCATAAGCTTGCATAATCCTTGTCCTTTTATTGCCTTCAATGGTTTGATATTGATATCATACTCTTGAATCTTTTCTAACAAATTGGCCCATTTTCCTTCCCTCAATTGTTTATTTAGGAGCATCTTGACAGGGGACGGGGGAATGCAGACAATCACATGAGAGTTTAGTATATAAGTATAAAAGTGCACCAAAACTTTTACTTGGGCCAACCCCTGTTTCTCAAGTTCTTAATACCTCAACTCATAGTCATGTAAATATTTTCTCATAAAACTTATGGGGAGCTCTTCTTCATTGCTATTTTTTTGAGTTAGGATAGATGCGACAACTGCATATGTAGTAAATGAATAGATAATGAAATCCTTTCGAAAATTTGGACTAATGAGGATGGGGGCAGTGGTGATGGACCCCTTGATCTTGTTGAATGCTTCCATAGTATATGTTGTCCACTCGAACCTCTGTTCCTTTTTTAGCAGTAAATTGATGGGTTTTACGATGCATGCGTAATCAGGGACAAATCTTCGAACAAAATTAATTTTTCCAAAGAATGACTAGACTCCCTTCTTTGATGTTGGGGGGTTCAGTTCATTAACTGTTTTAAGTCTTTTTGGGTCATTGTAAATCCCTTCCTTGCATACAATGTGGCCCAACAACTTTCCTTGAGTCACGGAAAACAAGCATTTCTTTGGGTTAAGAGAGACGGTACATGATCTACATATTTCAAAGACTTTTCTTAAATGATGGATGTGATCCTCCCTTTTTCTTGAATGCACTTTCAATTCATATTGGTAGTCTTCCATGAAATTTCCTATTATTCTGTTGAACGCATGATCCATGGCTCTTTGGAATGTAGCTCCGACATTCTTCAATCCGAAGAGCATTCTAGCGTATGCATATGTCTCCCATGGTGTGATAAATTTGTTTTTTCTCTATCCTCTTCAGCCACCAAAAATTGATTATATCCATAGAAACCATCCAACATAGACATGCATGCCTATCGCGTGACTTGTTGCAACAAAAACTTCATGTTGGGCAGAGGAAAATTATCTTTTATGATCACTTTGTTAAGATCTTTGAAGTTGATGCACATTTGGATTTCCCCGGTCTTCTTCCTAACAATCACTGGATTTGAAAGCCAGTCTGAATGTCTAATGGGATAAATTATCCCTTCTTTCTTCAACTTCTCCAACTCAATTTTTACTAGAGGCTTCAGCTTGGGATTCATCATTCTTATTTTCTTGTTTCACCAGTTTGGCTTCTCCCCTCAAAGGAATGACATGATAGAATATCATTTTATCATAAGCCTTTAAGTCATCATAAGTCCAAGAAAACACATAAATATATTCCTTGAATAAGGAGACATATTGATCAACTTCTTCGAGGGTGCAATCGATTCCAAAATTGACATATTTTGGGGATTGGTTCGTTCCAATATTGATTTTTATTGTCTCTTGCTCCTTTCGAACTAAAACTTCTTCAAAACAATTATTGCCATTATTGTCTTTTTTGAAAAAATATTCATCTTGTATGCAGTCTTTGGGGATGACAATCTCTTTATCATTTTCTTCTTCATCATCGTTTAACAAAAATTCTCCAATTGTTCATCATTGTCAAACACTTGCAAGTACTCAATATTATCAGGAACAAATGGCCTGAAGGCCCTTTCCATCTGGAAAGATGTTTTGCTCAGGATATCATTTGGATTTGATAATGAATCTTCCAAAGCTAGTGAATTGGCCTTATGGTTATTATCCCTTGGAATGAAAGAAATATTGAAAGAGATGAAAGATTCCATCAGTTCATTAGCTCTTTTGAATTACAATTTAAGCCTTTCCTTTTTTATTTTTTATTTTTGGGTAACCTGGTTGATGACCAACTCTGAATCTCCAGTCACAATGAATTGTTCTATTTTCATTCCTTGTGTGAGGATCATCCCCTAGATTAAAGCTTTGTATTATGACTCGTTATTCGTGCATGGAAACTCCAGTCTTACAGCGTGGGGATGTGTCGTCTTATCTGGGCTCAAGAGAACAATCCCAACTTTGTTCCCTAATTTAGAGCATGCTCCATCAAGTGACATTCTCTAGTAACATTCAAATACACATTATGGGACATCCACGTCTTGAACTTGTTCTAGGTTTTCATTTTTCCTCATGTCCAGGATAGCATAGTTTCTGATCTTGACATCTATGTAGTCTTCCATTAATTCATTATCCTTCTTCTTAAAGGAGAAAGGTTTTCTGGGATCTTGGGTACTTTAATCATTTCTTCCTCATTTCTTGGTAGCATCATACAGTTGTCATCATTCATTATATATCCAACGATCATGGAGCTCCAATCTCTTCCCATCACAACCCCATATGTTCGAGGCAGATCTACCACAATAATATTAAAAATTGTGATGATATGGGGAGCTATGGTAATCCATGCATAAAAATCCTTGATTTCTCTGTATGCCAACACTTTTCTCAAATCAATGGCATATATGCTCTCACCAGTTTCGTAATATTTATTGTAGCTCATGCCCAATGCTTCCATGACCGTGAATGGCATTATATTATTTTTCGCACTAGTATCAACTAGAAACTTATGCAATGCAACATCATGGTTTTCAATTGAGATGTAGAAGGGTGGAATCTTACCTCTCAGCTTAGCAGTCAACGGGCTCTGGTTCTTTTTTGGAGTGGTAATGACAACTTTTGTTCTCTCTGATGGATCATCCAACAATTTCAAGATATTATGTCTCTGTTGAGGAATATTCACCACTTTTGTGAAAGGCAAGGTTATCCTCAGTTTACTTAAGTCGTACATGACATTGTAGGTCATTTGAGTTGAGCTTGTCGCTACGGGTTTCTTCGTGGTTCCAATTGTCACCTTCTATTTCATCACTTTTTCACTGGCTTTTTCTTTTTCTTTTTCTTTTTCTTTTTCTTTTTCTTTTTCTTTGTCAAGGTTGCCTTTATTTTTGGGTCTATTTACAAATCCTCTTGTCTAGGCGACGTTTTCTTGTGAGTTAGGATCGTCATCGCCTTCTCCATATATGTACATGGACGCCTCACATCTATCCATCTACATTGTCTCAGAGAATTCATCAGGTAAGTAATATCCTTCTAGCTTGGTTGTTTGCTCGTCACAGACATCATCCAAAATAGCCACATTTGGAGTGGGTTGTCTAGGAACCCTTGGTCTCGATGGGTCTTAAGTATTCTCTAATATGAACCTGTTTTCAGGGGGAGGGTTCCTCCTTTGTTCGGGAATCGACATTCTTGGGTTTGGCATGTAATTATCTCCCCTTCTCAGCCTGGTTATTTCATTTTGCATCTGTTTTATGGTCCTATTCATTTGTGCAATCTCAATTCTCTGCTTTGTTTACTGTGCTATTGTAGGATCAACTTTTACATCAGGTATGGTTCCCTTAAAAAATCCTCCTCCCTCCATTTGATTCTGAGTTGCTCGAGGTTTAAAATCTTTGTTTCTTCTCGAAATGGAAGCTCCTTGATTATCGATATTCAATGCTCCCATATGTATTTGTACTCTTCCCAATATAATGTCAAGTTCGGCGCCCTTTTCAATCATAATTTCTTCCATATCAGTAGCCTTAGGCATTTCTTCCTCCAGGGTATCCATCTGGGATGTTCTGATGGAATATTTCTCATTCAGGGGCATTGCATTCTTTTAGAAATCGAGAATGACCGGGTCATTTTGTCTTTTGTCTTCCGGGATTCTACTCAAATTCTTATTGAATCTGAGATTAAAATATCGTATCCTTTCATTCTTCCTTAACCCAATCTGTGTGAAGTATGTGAGGAGGGTATGGTAGTAAATTGGGGGAGAAAACATATTAAGGAACATAACTTCAATGTCATTAAATAAGTGAATGGATCTACTGGGAAATGTTGTATACCATTCATAATCTCTTTGCAATAAAGTTTGAAAAAATAACCTCACCATGACATCATCATGCTCAACTCGGTGGAAGTCACAAATGTCAAGAAATAAATGCAAATGCCTCTTTGCATCGATTGTCCCATCTCTAGCAAATTCCTTCAAGGTGCCCTTAGGGAGAACTGGGAGTTCATGTTGTTCACCCATGAGATTAAGAGGGGAATCTCTCATCCTCCATCTGTTTCCAAACCCTGGGACTCCTTGGTTTCTTGGAGCATCTCTTTCATCAGCTTGTCTCTCCTCATGATGTTCAATCCAGGGTTGTTCGTCTCTTGTCGCCATTTTTTAGGAGGTTTCAAAATCAAACCTTTCACTTATAGGTCCCTTGTACTCATCCAGCTTCAATCTTGACCTTGTTCTTGTGCTGCTCTAGCCAATCTTTGATTTCTTCGATCTTGTCATTCTTCTCTCCTTTGTCTTCGAAGAATTTCTCTTTCTTCTTCTTAGACTAAGATCTGTCAGGACACTTCTAACTCCTCTTGAGTCTGGGCTATTGATATTACCAGATTATATAATTGGTGCAAAATGCTTCGTTGATTATTCAATCCAATTTCTAACTGGGGTTGGTTACCCTGGGGTAAAGTCATATATTTATTTCAAATTGTTGGTCCAAGTTCTGAATTTCCAGTTCATATCCCCAATATGGTTTCCAAAAATGTTGACGCTTGAATCCATCAAGGACCGAAATAACAACCTCACGAGGATGCAAATCCTCCTGCGTTTTTATAGAGGTGGTACTCCTCTATCCGAGATTTATAAAATGTGGGACTTAAGTCCATTAAGAAATTAAATAGATATAAAAGAAAATGAAAAATAATTTATTTTTCTTTTAAAAGGGAGACTTCCTGAGAATGGACCGGGAAAGACACACGCATTCATACATTTAACACAAATAAACAGAATTCCTCACATCTGTTGAAACGAAGTTTATTTTTCTTCTTTGAATCCAAGTCTTCATTTTTCTCTAGTTACAGAGCTGCCCCTAGTTCTAAAAAAAAAGGGGAATCAATAGGTCTTTCAGGATTTTCGGGTTTCGGGGTTCTACTGTTCACAAAGTATGTTTTTTAATAACAACCCCAAAGCTCTAGGTAATGAAGTCTCGAAAGATTGTTTGTTTAAAGGAATTTGAATGGACTGTAAAGTAATAATTAAAAAACGTTAAAGGCTTTCTAAGCCTTTCACATGTTCTTTTTAAGCCATCTCAACTTAAGCAACATTCCAAGTGTCCCGACGCGCTTTCCATGAAGTACCTTTTAATCGTGATTAATTAAGGATCGAAACATATTTGACATATCGTAGATTAGTCATAGTTCAGGAAATCAAAGAGTCGACCTTAAGTCTCCTTAAACCTCGATTTATGAAGTCGTGAAATTCTTTAAAAACCTAATGCCATGTTTATTAAGAAGTAAGAAGGTTTAATGATAATAAATCCCATCGTGATTTCGCGATTCAGGATTTCATGTGTCAAAGAGTCGTCAGAGTCTCGATCCTCTAGTCCATGAAAAATAAAAGACTAACCCCTAATCGTGATTAATTAAAAAATTAAAAGAAGTGGTTAGCACCTAAACAAATCCTGTCGCGGTTTCACGATTCGGGATTTACTTGTGTCATACATCTTGGGGATACGACGCTCGAAACTCTGAAACATGAAGTCCCGAAAGAATTAAGTGCCTAAGCGTACTTAACTTAATTTTAAAACAAGCATTAAGGTTATTAAATAACTTTTTTGTTTCGCCTTTCGAGAGTCTTCGATGACATTCCTTTCGAAATCCCAGCTTTGAATCACCAATATGAGGCAATATCTATAATGGATTAATCGAGATATTTTTGACATAAAGAGCATATCTCCAGACGTACCTTCTCCATTAAAGATTTTAATTTAATTGCTTGTATCGGTACGCTAATTTTAAGACAAGTTAAAGGTAAATAAAGGTCTGATGTTTCGAAATCCATTCTTATTTTTAGACTAAGAGCAAGTCATATTCAGAAGAACTCGCACATTTCTTCTTTGCAACAAATTTTCATTTGGCACAGACACCATGGCACCTAGAAAGGTGCCTAAGAAGAATGAGGAGGTAGGTGGAAGCTCGAATCCAAATGGAGACGTTATATCCGACACTACGCCACATGTTGTGGATTCAATCAAATCCTGGAGGCAGCTTTTTGAAACCTTAGATTATGAGATTAAGAATTTCCCCGAAGATTTCGGAGATGAAAGGACTGAAAATAAATTCAGAGACATAGCAGAGTCTGAGCTTCACAAATTATCCACACGGCTTAGACTCATGCCATATAATGACATGGTATGTTGGGCTTTAGAGAAAATCGGCGTTTAGACAAGGAGCATTATAAACAAACAAGGGGTCGTCGTTGGCTTGTTTAGACCCGAGCACATCCAAGTAATGTACAAACTACCCCCTACTTCTAAATACATTTATAATGTCGAATTCATAGTTGAATTTCAAAGAAAGGAGTGTACAGAATTCGATCAAACATATCTAAATATAATCAAAGATTGGTGGGGAATTCCAGCAATATTTAGAGTCGATACCCATGGAAATTATTCCACAGCTTAGTTGAACGAGTACATGGTGTATATAGCTCTGATTCTATGTAGACTCTTCGGGAGGAAAATCCCTACCCATTTCCCCACAGAATGGGTACCACTTCTACATGAATTAGCCAACGGTTTCAATTTCAATTGGGGTAAAATTTTATCAGACAACCTAGCTAATGAGGTTGCAAAGTACCAAATAGAAAAATTGAAAGGCTGACCTGCGTCATTTTACATGTTTTCCTATATTATGGATGTCGTTTGTTATGCGACTCCATTCCCTTTGATGAATTGGAGCTGGAACCCAGCCTGTGCGGAGCCCATTCATGTTTATCACTCTAAGCTATTGGAGGAGAACGTTAAAGATTTTTTTTACGAAATATGTCACTATCTAGTGGTGCCTTTGCATCAAATCTTGTATGGTTATGCACCCCCTCGTATTTCAGAGCAAATCATGGGAAATCTTAGGACAATTGCAGATTGGTTTATTGAAGAGGGTTTCTCCTATGTTAGGGTGTTCGAGTGCTCGATCCCTCCTCATGCACTTCCGAATTTCCTTCTCAACAGGCTGGTGTGCAGGGAGGTGGCCTACCAAATAGTAATAGGAGGCATTGGCACTGAATTGAAAGCATCTCAGAAGAAGTTCTGGCCACTTTTTCCTATTAAGATTGGGAAGTGTTCAGTGCTCAACTTTGGTCACTCTAATGTTGAAGCTGCAACACTGGATGACATCAAATTGGTAGATCTTGAACTCAGAAAACATGACCCTTATCAAATTGTGGGAAACCATATTACTCACTACAAAATGAAAATGCATGAACATGAAGTTTCTCCCTGCGATGACATGTTCAAGGGAGCCAAAACCTATGAAGAAATATTGGATAGAGTGTGGGCATTACCATCCGACCTACAGACTAGCTTTCTAACTTTCTAGAAGCACAGACGAAGTAGTTTGCCTAAGATACTGCAGGGAGAATCAACGACTCCTCCTCCAGTTCAGGGGAGTACTCCCCCAAGTTTTTAATCAAAGTCTCATGATAAAGGGACTACAGAAGAGAATCCAGAGAAGACTAAAGCATCTTCACATAAAGAAGAAGCTTCAAAATCAAAGAATCCAGGGTATGAAACAAGTTCCAAATCTGAGACCCCTTTGAAGTCAAGTCAAATGATTCCACCTTCATCATCATCTATTCCTTTTGATATCCCTAAAACAGGAGAAGATACTAAGACTTTATAATTGGGCAGCCCTATCACATCATTAACTCCGTTACAGTCAACCTTTGGGACTCCCCATTTGGAAGTCATATATACAAGTGAACTTACTCCTATCCCTAGAGAAGAGATACCTTAATCCGACTAATTTTTCAGCAGGAAAAGGAAGGTTGTAGTAAAACAGGAAATGCATCTGAGAGGAGGCACAATGGTGAAGAAACACAGAGTGCTCATCGATGGGAAAAACCTAGAAGAGGAAGATTTTGCCACAGAAGTAGCAGGTTCTATGGGAGCTTTGGCAATGACCAATTTATTCTCAATTGACTCTTTGAAAACAAGGATGAAGCAGAAAAATCAAATGATAGCTCAGTTGCAGGACCAAATAAGACACACAGAAAATAATATTCAAGAGGAGATAAATCAAAGGGTTGAAAACGCCAAGACTGTTGACGAGCAGGAAATGCAATTGTTGAGGACTAGTTTAGAGGAAGCAAACAAGCAGATGCAAATGAGTCAAGTACAGGTTATTCGACAGGAAGAGTTAGTGAGATAGCTACAAGTTGACTTGAAGTCTATTGAAGGACAAGTTGTGATTATAACATCATTTCAAGCCCAAGTACTAGAGGTACATGAGAAACTACAAGCAGAACAATAGGACATGCTTTCCAAAATAGAAATCGTCCAAAATTGTTTCTTGGAAATAAGACACTCACTAGATAGAATTATTTTAAAGGAAAAAGAGGCCACAGCAGCTCGTGCTACTTTTCAAAAGGCAGTGGTGTTTTCGGCCAGAGAGGAAGTACCAACAATCCCCAAGCTAGACACAAAAACACTGGAAAATTAGGGGAGACATCATGTTAAAGACATGGGAGACTAATATTGTTGAAAGCAAGAAAATGGTGAGAGAAGTTAAGAGAGAATGTGAAGAAGTATTTGATTAGCTAGACACAAAAACACTGGACATTGGTAAAGGTGATTGTCCTGGGCTATTAGGACAGATAAATGTTGTAAGGCATCAACTGCATATCAAGGAGAATTGGAATGAAGTCCAGCTCGAGATTTCACAATTGAAACAGCTCGGCATCGCCCAAATAGATAAGTGGTTAATAAATTCAAATCTACGGTTGCAGTCGACAAAGTTTGGCAAGGGAAATATTGAAGATGAGCTGCCCCAAATTCAGAGGAAGTTATATATGTTTGAAGAAAAGAATATGTCAGAACATTCCAGAATTTTGATGCACTTTGTGGACAGGTGTGTCATGTGTTCAGGACCGAGTGAAGGAAGCGTTTCAAAGAAATGATGAAGTGATGTATTTGTGCTCGTTCTTGTACAACTGGTAAAATGTAAAAAGAAACCAAACAAAACGGTTCGAATTTCATATTATGTAACCGTTAGCACCTAGGAGATTAGGAGAGTACCAACCTTCCAGGGTTGATGATTTTCTTTGTATAAATACATTTTTGAAAGAGAGACCAAGGGGTTTTTTCCCTTAGTTGATTGTAGAAGAAAGGTTTTTTTCATTTTCCAGAATTAATACAAATGAAAATCGAAGACTCCAGATCCCGTCAAGTTTGAGTTATGTGTTCCTCTGTTATTTCATATTTAACATCATTTCTTATACATCTTTGATGAATGCGTAGTTTCAATTTAGTACAACCTCTACTGTGGTGATTGATCATTTTAGTTATCTAATTGTTTACAATTTTTCCTTTGTATCGGCTATCAGCAGGTACAAGACCTGTGAATTACTTAGATTTCTATATCTTATGCTTCATTAAAGTTTCTCTTATATGTTTTCTTCTTCTGTCACAAAGTGAGATTCTTCCTTAGTTGATGCCTCACCTTTTTCCACAGCTTTATGTTTTATTTCATTTCATGCATGGTTTTCAGTTTAACTCATATACGGGAAATGACCTTTGATTTTTTTATACTATTAATTCAAATATTTGAAAAAATTTCTTACATAATCTAAAAAGAAACAACAACCTAAAAAGGAACAAATCTATTAAAACTCTTTTTCCTCCATGACAGTGCCTGTTACAAGACAACCCAATATCGAACACGGTCTTACAGATCAGACCATTATTTCTTTAACCCTGTTTAATACCATATTAAAAAATTCTACCACCCAGGTTGAACTTGAACGTTCATGGGCAATCATTGAGCAGGACATTAGCATCCAGGAACAATTGGAAGCCAGACAAAGACAACTTTGAAATCATCCCTAACTCCTTTTCCCTTACGATTTTTTTTTCCTTTATTTATATTACAGACCCCCTTTCGGATTCCTAGACTTTATACTCTTTAGCCTTGAGTATAAACTATGGAAAAACATATGTTTGGCATCGTTGTCGAGGAACAGAGAGACGAAACTATTTTCCCTGGGAGAACGACATCCACAAGTTTCCTTCTTTGATAATGAACAAAGACTGAACACTTTATTAAAGGATAAGTTTTATTATTCACTTGGCAACTCCACATTTTTTAATTAAGATGGCATCCGGTCGAAGAAACACTAGGAAAAACCCAGATGATAAGTAGACCTCGCCTGTTTCTGACCCTGAAAAAATATTGAAACCAAGAGGATTCCTTAAGAAAGATACTGTGGTTTACAAACCTAAACCCACACATTCTAGGACTAAGATTCAACTTGAAATCATAAACCCTAAATTAGTTCTACCCAAAACTAAGACTGAACCTCATTCGACTACCTCAGGTGAAAGAGAAGGTGAGACTTCTACAGTAAAGTATGTTTCGATTAATATCCCATCAGCTTCCGAACTAAATTTTCCAACCTCACAAAGTCTAGAATAATATACCACACATTCAGATTCAACCCCTACAGGTTCTCCCATCTACATTTCTTGCAAGTCATAAGAGTTGAGTCCCCGCATCTTGTTTCCCCCTTTTCCAGCCTTTTCTCCCTCTAATAAGCGGTTCTCAAAATATTTTTCGCTTCATCCCGAAGAAGTTAAAGGATCAGTATACATATTTGAAAATCCTCTTTATAATGTACCAGTTTCCTTTCCTAAAATATCTATGGCAGCTGTCAGAGGAGGAAGAGGGGGCAGTCAAGGTCCACCCCCTAGGATTTTCACTAAAGTAACTTCTAGGCACGCTCCTTTGGTCCTCCCAGTACCTCTTCATGATTTACCTGAAAATACATGAAAAACCTACCTAATTTTACAGGGGAGGGAGACTTAACGACGGCCGAACATATAAATTTCTTCGATAAATTCATGGATATTCTCGGTCTTGAGCATGAAGACATATATTCCCGGTTGTTTGTTCAAACTTTCGAGGGACAGGTGAGAACCTGGTTTCGAATTTTGCCTGCAGGTTCGATATTATCCTACGACGCGTTAGAAAACTCTTTTCTCAGACAATGGGGTGAAAGGAAAGATGACTTATATTATTTAACTGAGTTTGGGGCTTTAAGGAAGAAAAAATCAGAAACTGTTATTGAATTCATCCAAAGATTTAATAAATTATATAACAAGATCCCAATCAAAGTTAAACCTTCCCAACCTACAGTAAAGGTAACTTTTGCAGGAGCTTTCGAACCTTATTTCGCACTATTATTGAGAGAAAGGAGAGTGACCGATCTTACCCAAATGCAAGACGATGTCGTAGAAATCGAGTCAAATATGATGGCTTCTGGTAAGTTAAAATCAAAGGTGGAAACAGGAAACAGAGAGACCAAACTCTTTAGGGAACAATCGGGACCCTCGGGATCTAGGAGATCCTCAGATGATAAAATGGATGATATGGCTAGGATAATAAAAGACCTATCAAATAAAATTTCAAAGATGGAGCTAGATCAATCTAAAGCAGATCAATTCGTTAAGAGAGAATTCAGGAGGAACCCCAATCCCCAAATGCTACAAATAAAAATTAAAAATGAAGATCAAAAGGTTCAAACTCCTTTAAAAAATGAAAATTTTATAGGAGGGAATGACATGCAAGAATTCGACGATCTAGAAGAAGATATGAACAATTTGGGCGACAATTGTCTACAACCTCATTTGACCAAGGAAGATTATGAGAAATCATTAGAAACAGAACATTGGTCTAATGAGGATAGCGACACAAATAATACAGAAGATCCCTCTTGCCAAGGAATCGTCGATACCATAATGGTCGAACTCCAAAACAAGTATTATCTAAGGTCTAAAACAAAAAACATAACAACTACCCAACCAAACAAAATCATGCCGAGAGGCGAAGCATATGAACCAGCTCCAAAAGAAGATGAAAAATAGAGCACCAAAAAAGGAGAAGTTAACCCATAAGGTGCTAAAACTAAGACAGTCGAAACACAAACGGAGTGAACAAAAACAACTGAAAATAAATCAATGCAAACAAATAAACTAGAAAAGGAGACTGAAATACCAATCAGAGAAACCAAAAAAACTATAGGAGGTTTCAGCTTAGAAAATGAGATTAACAAAATCAAAATACCGATACCCCTGGTTGAACTAGCAAAGAATCTCATTTACCGAAGATAAATCACCAAAATGATAAATTTTTCAGATATGGAAAGTCAATATGACATTATAAATCTAGAAGATGATAATCCTAACATAATTTTTGGTCCACATTTTGAAGGGGCCAGAGACATTGTTGCTCCCTTCTACATTACACTAAATGTGCATGATCGTCTACTACATAATTGCATGCTGGATTCTGGAGCCTCACATAACGTGATTCCCAAGGCCATTATGAATAGACTTCACCTCAAAATTACCACACTATTAAATTTGAACGTTTTTGCGACAAAGTAGAGACGAATTTTCGTCTGCATAGAGTCGTTTTTGCGACCAAGATGATTTTTTTTTTGTCGGAATACATTCGTCGGTCTAGCGGCCACACATGGATCTTTGTTGGTCTAGAGATCAGGAAATGAAGCCTATTCAGAATAGGGAAAAGTTTGTCTAGCAACGAATGTTAGTCGGTAGAACGACTAACAAGTTGGGGTTTGTGACCAATTGGCAATACTAGCGACGAACATGTTAGTCACTCGACCGACTAACAGGTTGGTTTCTCTAGTGACTAAAAGGTTGGGGTTTGCGACCAATTGGCAATACTAGTGATGAACATGTTAGTCACTCAACCGACTAACAGGTTGGTCGCTCTAGCGACTAACAGGTTAGTGTTTGCGACCAAATGCCAATACTAGCGACGAACATGTTAGTCGCTAAAGAGACCAATGTTGTGGTTTTTTTTAAAAACAAATTATGACATTCAACACAGGATCTTAACTAAATTTGATAACAGGTATTTAAGTGTGGCCAATCATGATGGTCATGTAATTGTAGGATCTTAACTAAACCTTGATTTCAAAATGGGTTGGATGATATGGTGGAACCATGTGAAAGGAGAACTTGATCAAACGACGCAATAAATCAAATAAATTGACAATATGTAAGTTGATAGAGTGAATACCATGTTTGAGGAACTCAATGTGTAGGTCTTCCTCATATGTAACTCTATTTTTATTGATCATGTGAACAACTCTCTTGATGTCTCCAAAAGAAAATATATGACAAGAGGTAGGGCTATGGGAAATTTGGATGGAGCAAGGGATAAAATGAATTATTGATATATATCTTGTGGGAGGGAAACTTGTCTAGGTAAAAGGGTGCACCAGAAGAAAAACAATATGGATGGAATTATTTGACATACACATTGCATACATCAATGCAATTACTATAGATTTTTCTCAACAGTTGCACAAAATGCCATCATAATTCGAGGTTTTTAGGTTGGCACAACATTTCAAGATCTTGGAACATTAGAGACATTGGAGGATCATTGACATTCCATATTACTTAATGAAGTTGCTCCAAAGGATGGATATAGAAGTCCAATTGGGAGCATAAGTAGTTGTATCACACCATGGGTTGATTAAGCTATTTGTTTTCGATGAATTATGAATAATACAACCATATGTCACATGGGACATGTTTATTATCCATCTTGAAGAAAATGTAGCATCAAAACCATGTATTGAAGACTCATCACATGCTTTAGAATATGTGCCAACACTAGTAGGTGAAGAATCCATGGATGCTACAGAGCCTATATCAACTATTGGATAAGAAGTAGCAGAGTGTGAAGAAGGAGTAGGAGGATATATCCTCAATAGATTAGGAACTAGAATCAAATATTTCTAGGGCTGCAATGGAAAATACCTTAGCCCAAGCAAGATCCTGCCACCCTATTAGGGGTTCCAATTGTTAAAGGAAAAGAAGAAATCAACAACCTTGTTGATGAAAAGACACTTGTAATACATGAAGAGAGTAGCTATGTTATTGAGCATATTTCAAAGAGGATAAGGAGATATGGTTCGAATAGGCTGCAAAAGAGGATTCTAACACACATTGTGGCCACAAATTTAGTTAAAGTTTTGATGAGACAGTTGTTGATTTCTCAAGATGAAGTAGCAATGGAAGAAATAAGAAGAATAAAAAGGTGAGAACTTTGTTTTTGTCATTTGAGCATAACCAACTAATCACTTTGCTTGAAGAGAAATTTTCTTTAACCTCAATAGATTTTAATGAAAATTTATAAGTCCTCGGTAATGAAAATACCAAGATAAAAATTGACCTGGTAAAACAAATGCAAGAAACTACAAAAAAGGATTAGGAAATTGCAATATTAACATATGTATGTGAGGAGATTATTGAACAAGCTTACAAAATGTTGGCACATAGACCACTTGCTAGGGTCTATGATTTATACTTAAAAGATCAATGGTATAAACTTAACATTGAATGATACATATCTCTTATGAAGACGGATTTCCAAAACACTTGGAAATTTTGTGAATTGTATTTTGATATCACCCCTAAAAGGATAAATCTCCTTTGCAAACCTTACCTACACAACTAAGTGTTGCAACAAATATTGAGGTCACCAAACCCATATGTTGGGGGTGTGTAAATATGAGCATTTAAGTATGGGTTCCAGAATGAAACTATGAGGTTCACAACTACAAAATAACATGAGCCTAAAGAGATTATAGTAGAATTGAAGATAAGAGTAGAAGGGGCCTGACCAAGTAAGGTATGAAAAAATCATATTCACCTAACAGTAGATCCATATGCCTACCCAATTCTGGAGAGAAGACACTTGGAGGTTGCAAAAAACTCAACAACACCTCCATAAATGAGGTACTGAGGAATATAGATTCGAGGTGACAAACACTAACATAGAAGCTATGGTAAAGAGAGACACACTCACTACTAGGACACAAGTTAATTCTCCATAGAGTTTATTCATATATTGAAGGTCTCAGGGTGAACATATCCTAGTGGATAGGGTTGAAGTTCAAGTCCCCCTCCTATTATACCCCATTCCATACTTCAGGTAGTCAGAAGAACCTAACATTGATATTCTAAAGGCAAGAACAATCCAGTGACAAAAGATGTATTTCAAGACATTTAAACTATTTTTACATTAAAAACAACAATTTCATCAATTCAAAATTATAATTTCAACAAAAATAATCTCCAAAAAAATACAAAAAACATAAAATATTTAACTTTCTTAACACATTTCCTATATTATTATTATTTAATATTAAGTTTGACTAACATATATGTAATTATGTCACCTTAAACCAGTCCTTAACAAGGTCCATACCTTTGAGTGATGGGGTGCCTCCATTGTTTCTCCTCTCCATCCTGTGATTCATCACATGACTTGATTATATTTCAGAATATTAATTAAAGATGTAACAATCTCTACAAATTAATGACTAAAGACAAATACATGAATGAGCTTCTCTTTGTTTCGAGAATAAATTATTCTCTACTAAACAGGACCAACCACGTGAAGGTGGAAGCTCTTTTGGCCCCTCCCCTTCTCTCACATCACTCTCATTTCCCCATACCCAATCTATCTAGATTTTACAACTATGATTAGAAATGACAGTAACATTAAATGTAAGCAAAAAAAATTCATCGCCATGTGCTAAAACAAAAAACATGAAAGCAAATAACATTCATGGCATTTAGGAAAACAAAATACATTATATTGGACCAAAAATATATTGGATTTATATTAATAATAAAATGTCTAATCATTTGTTTTTCTTCTTCTTCTTCTTCTTCATTTTATCCATGAAAGCACAAATTAAGTCGTCATCATCAACATTTAACTGATCCCCCATAGTTATTGGGTGTTCTTGAAGTGTTGCATCATCAATACTCAACACCTCATGCCATGATGAACTTCTAGTATTTTGGTGTGGAGGTTCAGGATGCGCATGGGCATCCACTGTTGCAACAACAACAAAAAATCAAGTGATATTGTTATTCACTGTTCCTAGGGAAATTTAATTAATACAGATTTAATTACAATGTTTTATACCTGGATTAGCGGGTGCAGTAGAAACAATAGTTGGTGGCCGCATTGTTGTTTCTGTGCTTGTTGATCTCTGCCCTTGCTCAACATCTACACGCTCTTACATATGAAACAATATAAGTATTTAGTACATAATATACCCTAAATATTAATACTCATTGAAAAATGGAAAAACATTAAAAATGTGTGCATACCACTATGTAACGCTCCTTCGGCAACAGTGCTTGAATCAATATGGGGTTCAAGATGTGGTTCATTAGGTACATCAGGAGCATTGTTAGCATTGTTACTCTCCTGTGAATGTAGAAAAGACACACATTATTTTACATTTTAAATGAATAAAAAATATATTTTACATTACAAGTAATCAATGAGTAAAAACTAATCAACAAGTTTTTAATTTCATTTTATTTACCATGTCCTCCAGAGAGACACATGGCGATTTCCCCAAGCTTCTTTGTCATGCCACCACGTCATCAAAACCTTGCGTGAACCGACCTTTAGATCTTATTATGTGGCTTGCTCTTTGAACAAATCCCCCTGCATTGAGCAATATCAAAATCATTAGTCATTCGCTGCAATGAATTGCATATTTTTTGACGATGATAAAAAAAAAAAGTAAAATGTTTAGGCACTTACAACCCATGCCTTCAATCTCCCGTAACCACCTTGGCCTAGTTTATGTTGGTCATGTTTTTCTTGTCTTGCCTTTGTTGCCTTGGAAGTGTCTTGGAGTCTACGCAATATTTTGAAATGTGTTAGATATTCATTGTTTTCCTCGTAAAGTAAACAAAATACCATCATATTAAAATGAAACCACCTCTTACCTTCCAGGGCCAGGTGGTTTCTTCCCTTGTGCTTTCATCGCTAATTCTCTTGCATTGAGAATAATTTCTTTCCACTCCCTCTCGGGGACAACCAAAGGGCATTCGCACTTGGGGTCCAGTACTAATTTATTCCTATACGCCTCTCTAATATGTTTTAAATGCTTGCTGGTCCTTTTTAGGACTTCCGGCTTATTGAGCGAGTCACCAAACTCGCCAACCAGTCTGGAGATAAGAAGGATTTTCAGTTTGGAATCTTGTCGATTCTATCATAGTCGAATGGTCAACCCAAAAAGTTCTAATGCATAGCCATGCAAACTATTGTAGAACACATTGTTTCATGTAAAACATTATCATCATTAGTAATTTAAATCTCACTGATATGTGATTGTTTAAACAATTATATAACAGGAATCTCTATAAAGACATATATTAAATACCTGGTAGTTGTACTATTTTTAGAGGAACCATGTCCTAGTCGACCAAAAATGATACCATGGTTGTTCATGTGCTTTGGATATGTGTAGCACCAGGGTAACAATCAACGGAAGAGTGATCAGATCCATGATCATGTGCACCACATGCACAATCTGGCGTGTGTTGTGGGGGCGTGGCATCACCCTTAGAAGGTATAGAATTGGTCTCAGGCGGCACACTTGGGGTGGAAAATATCCTGGTGGCTATGTGGCCATGCGGGTTCGTTGTTGCAGTCCCACTGCTGCTACCAGGACCTTCCCCTTCCCCTCTCATCGATCTCACAAAATTCTACAATGAGAAATGTGTGTTAATTACATATATCAAATTACAAAATTTCAAACCAAAAATTGATATTGTTAGATGACATGAATTACCCCGTAATTTTCTATCTTAACACGTAATTCAGCTATCCTTTTGAAATCCTCAACAGTTTATGGCCCAGGAGCGACCAAATCCTGGAATTCCCTATTGGCCTTTCTTAGGGACAATTCAATTGTCTGCATGGGGTCTATAGAATCAAATATCTCTTCATCACTTATATATTCATCATTTTCAGTCGATGTGGTGCTAGGAATGGGGCCTTTGTCATGCTCAAGGCCTTTTCCATGCTCAAGGCCTTTGCCCCAATCACCACTCTGGCAGAATTTCAAGAAGAATGTTAGTACGTGCAAGAAATATTGAAAAAACAATATATGAGATAATGGAATATTGGCAAATATTATCAAATGAAACATTCACACATACAAATTAGCAAATATTTGGAAATCAAACATCAAGAAAAATTAGCAAATGGAACATTTAGAAATAAAATAAAATTTTGTCACAAATGAAACATTCACTCTATTTTGATGGTGATAAACTTATAAACTCTTGAATTGATTCTTCTATAAAAAATATTGTTGGTTTCAAGGTTTGGTTTTAGAGATTATAGAAACATAGATTTCATTCCCTTTTATAGAAATATGTATTTTGTTCCCTTGTTCCTCTTAACCAACCTTACAGGAGTGTTTTTGTCACATGTTACTTCTAGGCTAGAAGCTCCTCCAATTGATGCACAAATTTCATAATGATTCTCATATCTCACTTAAAGGGAAATAATGACCTATATACGAAATTCTATATGGATTATGGTGTTTTTTTATGGTATTGATCCCTAAAGGATTCATCTAGGGTGAAAGGGCCTTATTTTCCTCCCTCAACCATGACCAATACCATCTTAAGACCCATCCATAGCATGTAACACCTCATAATGGTACCTATATTCCACTTGGGGGATAAATATCACCTCTAAAGGTCTGTTGTCATGGTTTGTGCTCATGTTCATGGACAATGACCCACATAGATCCCTTTATGGTGTAAGGAATTTATTTATGCCCCTTGTATATGGTTAAGGAATCAATACCCATCCCTACTATACAAAAACTCTTGATTGCATCCATGTCCCTCTTATATTCCAAATATAAACTTCAAATGTTCAATGTTATGGTTAGAGGTCTTGATAATGGCTCATTAGGTTAATAACCTTATTTATGGACTAATTCGATCAATTTCTCCCTTATCCATTGTTTGAGACCCATCCCTAGTGCATAAAACCTCATATTGGCACCCATATCTCACTCTAAGGACAATTGAGAGTTTCTATCATAAATGATGGCCAAAGGTAAGATAAAATTACTCCATATCCTATTGAAGGACAAAGGTACTTTCTAAAGGTTTTGTGGGTTTGAGGAATATTTCCCATAAGAACTATAAGATTGATTTAGGAATTAATGACCTTGTTTTCCTTCCCCAATCATGGTTAAGGCCTTGATACCTATCTCTATTACACAAAAAATCTTAATGGAACCCTTATCCCACTCATATGCAAAAGATACATTTTAGACGACTTGTGTTGTAATTCAAGGCCTTGATCATTTCCCACTAGCCCAAAAATATTCTTTTAAGGTTTAATTCCCAATATTTCTCCCCCACTTGTGGCTAAGTCCTTGAAACCCATAATTGATGCACAAATGTCATAATGATTCTCATATCTCACTTAAAGGAAAATTATGACCTATATATGAAATGTTATATGGATTATGGTGTTTTTTATGGCTCTTGATCCCTAAAGGATTCATCTAGGGTGAAAGGGCCTTATTTTCCTCCCTCAACCATGACCAATACCAGATTAATACCCATACCTAGCATGTAAGACCTCATAATGGTACCTATATTCCACTTGGGGGCTAAATATCACCTCTAAAGGTCCTTTTTCATGGTTTGCACTCATGTTCATGGACAATGACCCACATAGATCCATTTATGTTGTAAGGAACTTATTTTCGCCCCTTGGCTATGGTTAAGGAATCGAGACCCATCCCTACTATACAAAAACTCTTGATTGCATCCATATCCCTCTTATATTCCAAAGATACACTTCAAATATCCAATGTTATGATTAGAGGTCTTGATAATGGCTCATTAGGTTAGCAACCTTAACTATGGCCTAATTCCATCAATTTATCCCCTATCCATTGTTTGAGACCCATCCCTAGTGCATAAAATCTCATCTTGGCACCCATATCTCACTCTAAGGAAAATTGAGAGTTCGATCATAAATGATGGCCAAATGTAAGCTAAAATTACTCCATATCCTATGGAAGGACAAAGGTACTTTTTAAAGGTTCTTGTGGGTTTGAGGAATATTTCCCATAAGAACTATAAGATTGATTTAGGAATTAATGACCTTGTTTTCCTTCCCCAATCATGGTTAATGCCTTGATACCTATCCCTATTACACAAAAAATCATAATGGCACTATTATCCCACTCATATGAAAAAGATACATTTTAGATGACTTATGTTGTAATTCAAGGCCTTGATCATTGCCCACTAGACCAAAAATATTCTTTTAGGGTTTAATTCTCAATATTTCTCCCCCAACTGTGGCTAAGTCCTTGAAACCCATAATTGACGCACAAATTTCATAATGATTCTCATATCTCACTTAAAGGACAATGATGACGTATATACGAAATGTTATATGGATTATGGTGTTTTTTTGGCTCTTGATCCCTTAAGGATTCATCTAGGGTGAAAGGGCCTTATTTTCCTCCCTCAACCATGACCAATACCAGCTTAAGACTCATCCCTAGCATGTAAGACCTCATAATGGTACCTATACTTCACTTGGGGGGTAAATATCACCTCTAAAGGTCCTTTGTCATGGTGTGTGCTCATGTTCATGTACAATGACCCACATAGATACCTTTATGGTGTAAGGAATTTATTTTTGTCCCTTGGCTATGGTTAAGGAATCGATAATCGTCCCTACTATACATAAAGTCTTGATTGCATCCATATCTCTCTTGTATGCCAAATGTAAACTTCAAATGTTCAATTTTATGGTTAGAGGTCTTGATAATGGCTCATTAGGTTAAGAACCTTAATTATGGCCTAATTCAATCAATTTCTCCCCTATCCATTGTTTGAGACCCATCCCTAGAGCATAAAACCTCATATTGTCACCCACATCTCACTATAAGGAAAATTGAGAGTTGTGATCATAAATTATGGCCAAAGGTAAGATAAAATTATTCCATTCAAGTTAAAATAACAGTTTGACAACTTTAGTCTAGGATCGATCAACTCTGGTCCTTCTCACCGAGATTTTCATCTTGGAAACCTTTTGATATTTGGAAGGTGGTCTGTTTGGTGAGCCACATATGAAATGCAGACCATATGTGGAGTTTTGTATGTGTTATTTTATGTATTGTTTTAATTTTCAGTATTGTGATTCTTGGGGTAAGCAACCTCTCTCAACATTTCATTCATAACTTTTTCTACAAGAAGCAAAATCAAATTTTGTTGAAGATTCAATGAATACATGCTTCAGTTTATCCATGAATTGGTGATATTATGGTTGGGAAATTGTAAGTAATATAAGAGAGGGATGGAATAGGTTTTGTATTGTAGCAAAAGAAGACATTCCTAGGTCGACTCGATTCAGATTGTAATCGACCAACAACTCTTCGCCTGTCGTTATTGTTTTCACCGCACATACAAATATCCTATTACCTTCACGCTCCTCAAAAATGCAATTGGGTTCCTTTCTTGTCGTACCAGGCCTTGTATTGTTTATAAGACCTGCAATAGTCCCCGATGCCTTTGGCCTTCCATCAATATACATAGTCGCTCCTTTATTTTTATTATTGTCTTTCAGCTGTATATAATTTGCGGCGAGTGCGTATCTCCGCATACTAGGCATATATTGGACCAGCCTCAACCATACTCCATAAGCATAACATGGTCCAACATAATAAAAAAATTCAACTAATATGCCATATTTTACCTTTATGTCGTCCATGGAGAATAAACCAAGGCCATGGATGGATGACGGAGCAATGTGATACATCCTCTCATTAACACAGAAGTTGGTGTCCAACTCTAGCAGTTCCTTGGGTACCCACTATTTATGTAGGTGTGTGTACCTCAAGGGAACCTCAATGTCACCTATTCTCTCATCGTCATAAGAGCATGATCCTCCTTCAGCAAGAAATAATTTCATGCGCCTACCAAAATTTCTTCTAACCTTTTCACCTCTAGTTGTTTTCGCCTTGTAACATGTGTTGGATATGTTTTCCCTTGTCCCTCTCAAAATTTCATCGCTTGAGTTGGATGATAGGTCTGATAGATACATATTTGGTTGTACCTACACTCCATCGAGGGAGAAGGAAACGTTAGGCCAACGATATTCATATTATAGGATAGCTAAATATATTCATATTCTCCTTGTGAGAAATAGTTTGCTTGTATTTATAGAAGCATAATATTCTAATATCAATTATCTAATTGGGAAGACTGCTAACACACATATATGATTTTTTGTTTATCCTTTAAAATAGAGGCCCATTGAAAAAAACTACAACCTTGGTAGAGTAATTAGACGTATAAATAAAACAATATGCTAAAAAGACCTTGATCTCTCTTGGATTGAATTGTGTCAAATGTTACCTCCATATGCATGACTAGGAAGAATGGTATTCATAGTCCAAAGACTAGTTGAAGGCTTCGAATTTGTAGAATTTTTTTATGTTTTTTCAGGGCTCAATAGCTCAAGGGAAAAAATGGCTAATGAAGCTTGCAATCTGCATCTAGGGACAATAAGGAAAAAGAGGTTTAATTCATAAGAACCAAATGATGCCACTATACACAATGGACAAGTGGTGATCTGGATACACAATGGTTAAGGCAATATTAATGAGTTTGAATCATCGTGCAACGACATATCTCATCATATGAGGTGAATCCCATATGAACTTTGTCAAGATGGGATGGATGGAAGTATGTGGTATAATGTTAATTACATGGAGATTAATTTCGCCAATCTATGTTGTCGCCCTCCACCACCGGATCTAGAGAATTGGGAAGAGCCCCATGCTTTGTAATTTTATGTCGAATTGGAAGCCATTTCTTTCATTTGAAGATGGGAATCTCTTGTAGGTGAGGAAGAAGAATAAAAATTATAAGGATCCTTTCGCTGCTTTGTTAAAATATTCAATGGAAATGAGCCTTACCATATTCGTAGGTTATGGAGACAATTTTCAGTTGGTGGAATGATTTCTCGTGTTTTCAGTTTGGTTTTAGGATTGGAGAAGTGGAATGCTTGTTTTTGTCCAATATCTGTCTACTTGATTGGCTTCATTGGAAGTCTGAGATCACTTGACTTGAAATTTATGCTCATCAAAGTAGGGTAGGTAGGAATTCCAATAAGCTCACAGTTGAACATTGCTTTCAGTAGTTTAATTCAGTGTTCAATATGTGTTTTAAGATCGCAGTAGTAGTTTTTGGTAGGTACAAGTAACAGGTTGCAAGTGGCAGGGTGTGAGAGGTTTGTAGCAGCCCAATGGATCAGGCACAGGGTCTACAATTTCTTTGGCGCCTCATAGGGAGGACCTTGTCACAATTGTAGCCAATGTTAGAACATGTAATTTCTTATAATTTGGCTAAAAAATGGTCATTTATAGGATTATTGTGCTCCTGGGCTCATATGCAGGATCTAGGTTATTTTTGACAAAAATTGTATTGAGTTTTACATCTATGCTTAATATCCAAGTTAGAAATTGAGGTTGATTTGGGTTTGCAATTGGATGTAACCATTTTTCCACGTGCAAGGTGGAGTGCTATAACATCATAGTGAAATTCCCTCCTCTAGGAAGGAATTTGATGACTTTTTAACATTTTTTCTGGTCTCTACCTCTGAATAGAAACCCTTCTTCAGATTCCATACTTTACTCTTTTATTTTATTTAATCATTAATTAGAAAATATGTCTCTTCTAAATATTGGTGAGGGCAACATATATGATGCTTTTCACAGGTATAATATACTTAAAGTTGATGACAAAATTGAGAGATGAGGGTGTGTGGTCAAAGTTCGATTAAAGTTTGGATTGCTCTTGTCAATGGTGTTGCATGAGGATATGTTTCAGATGTTGATATGATTTAAGAATTCACCAAAGAAATCAAGGGAACAAATAAAAAATTTATTTCAAGTTTTGTGGTCTCGGTTTCATTGCAGCAAAGACAAGAGGGATTTTTTTATTAAAAATGAAAAATGATAAATATTGGGCCTTTTGTGGTCCAAGTCCACTAGCCAAGCACCAAAGTTATACTAAATAACACAATCCTAGCTGCAGATTAGCATCGATCCACTAAAGGGAATCTCGCCCCAGCTGTCGATTGATTGTCAAACCCCAAAGCGTGAAAGATTGTCAAACCCCAGCGTGAAAGATTTTCAAACCCAAAAGCACCCCAGCTATTGACTAAAGACATTATGTGTTGGGCATGTAGGTGTGCTCAATGCGTCACAAAGAAAGATAGGTTTTCATTCAATCCCATATCGATGTGGATGAAATTTGGTCTAGTGCTCTTTTTAATGGTTGGCGGCTATCATATGCACCGAGATCATAGTGGATTTAACCACCAAATGAGAGCAATGGCTATTTAATGGTTAGTTTTACCTGGAGGTAAAACGATATACATTGATGCCACAGTGGGATCTAAATTACAGTGGGATTTCAAGGCCACAGGGTGGAAATTTATGCATCATTACTCATACAACCCCCTAGAATCTCTCTTGCTCCAGGAGAAAAATTCAAGATGATTTAATAAAAATTATAACCTATGAGAAACCCTAAACTCCATCATAGGTGAGGAAGAAGAATACTTACCATGGTTTTAAGCCCTCCCTCATCCATACGCCTCTCCCTCCTCTGTGCAGTTATTCGGGCAGCAGCGCCTCTCCCTCCTTTGTGCGCCCCTCCTTCTCTGTGTGCGCAGACGTGCGCCCCTCCTCCTCCACTCTACAGACCACATGCAACTAATTGGGGGCAAGCTCAAAAATTATGAGTGCGGAACTAGTGGTTTTGGTTTTTTGAAATGTGTTTTTTTGTTTTTGTTTTTTATTTTGTTTTGTTTTTTTTATTA
>CBVK0102913832.1:0-14428 GCA_900067695.1 Picea abies
GAAAACATTAGCAACAATAATATCATAAATATGACTGAAACAGAACCAATATGTTTGACGGGCTTGCACAACATTAACTTATCTTGAAGCAAAGTATGATTGAACTTCCATTTTACAACTATCTCATGCTCATGCTTAAGATAAATTGATTTACTTAGCACACTTATAGGTGTATTGATTGCATAAGTTGTCTTCTTTAATTGTTCCATTGTTATAAGAGATTGATTTACTTTAATACGATGAGCATGCACAACATATTCATTTCCTTTCTTAAATAAGTGATATTGATTATGTTCCCTGTAGAAGATTGCTTTGTGATCATATAAATAAGGGATACCTAAGACCATTCCACATGTTTATGGCAACACCACATCACATGTTACTTCATCCACATACTTAGATGTAATTGCAAACTTTATGATACATTGCTTTGTTATGGACAATTTGTGCTCTTTGCTTATCAAATTTAGTGAATAGGGTTTGTGATGCATCTTAGTGTTTAATCCCAATTTCTTAACCACTTCTTCTGAAATTAAGTTAGATTGAGATCCATTACCTATCAATGTATCGATCTTAGTTTGTTTCATTATGACCCTTATATGAAACAATTTACTCCTTGAATCATACCCATCACCAATTTTACCTGACAAACCAATGGTTGTGCTCTTAGTCTCATCACCTGAATCATACCCGAAGTCTGTTGGTCGTGTTGTTGTTGCAACTTTTTGCCTCCCTTTCCTCTCTTTGAACCACTTCGGTTTCTTCTTTGGGTGCAATTGCTAGCAATGTTCATCATCGTGCCCTTCTTTCTTGCAATGCTTGCAAGAGAGCTTCTCTTCCTTCATTGTAGTTGAATTTGTTCCCATTCCCTTTGCCTTTGCCATCTTTCTTTGAAGATGATTCCCCTGATACACTAACTCCATTTTTTCTTGTTTCAATATATGTTGCTTGGACTAAATCCTCATCAAGATTATTAGGTCCAAACATCAATACAGTATTACGAATATAAGCAGGCAAACTTCATATATACTTCATAAGAGTTTCATGTGTAGTCAATGGAACATCTAACATAAATGTCATCTTACGAATTTCATCTGTATATTCCTGCACCGATTGTCCTTTTCTTAACTTAAGACTTTGTCATTCAATTAAAGTCTTTTTCTTATATCCCAATGGATAGAACTGTTTCCTAAGTGTGGAAATAAAATCATGTCGTGATGGAAAAATCTTACCAACTTGTTGAGTTCTATGTTGCATCTTACTTTGCCACCAGATACACCAGATGGGAGTTGTTCCTTCAAGACAAAATGATGCCAATCTAATTTTGGTTGCCTCATCTTTGATTTTCTGCAAATTACAATATACCTCCATCTGTCTAACCCAATTATCAATTTTCTCAGCATTAACTTCACCATCATACATAGGAAATTATTTTTTTACATCAAGTTTAAGTAATGGCATATCAGGCTCATGTTTATGAGAATGTTTTCTTGCAGAAGTAGTATCCTGACTTGTACTTGAAGAAGAAGAAGAATATGGAGATGAAGGAGGGTTGCATCTTACTTTGCCACCAGATGAGAGATGTGCTTTCAAGACGAAATGATGCCAATCTAGTTTTGTTTGCCTCATCTTTGATTCGCTGCACATTACAATATACCTCCATCTATCTAACCCAGTTATCAAGTTTCTCAGCATTAACTTCGCCATCATACATATGAAAAACAAATTTTACATCAAGTTTAAGTAATGGCATATCAGTCTTATGTTTATGAGAATGTTTTCCTACAGAAGTAGTATTTTAACTTGTACTTGAAGAAGAAGAAGATGATGGAAATGAAGGAGGTGAAGGAGGAGATGAAGGAGGGTCCTCTCCTTTTTCACTTTTGGCTTGATTTGAAGATTCCCCTTGAAAATGTCTCTTTCGTTCCAAGTAATCATCATACAACATTTTTACCATCTCTGACATGGCAAAGAAAGTTCTTTGAAACTCTCTTTCATTTTGAGAAAGTCCTTCTTCTGATGCCATCTTCTCACTTTGAGATGTCCTCTTTCTCGATCCAATCTTAGGATCTCCTTCTACAAGGTCTCCTTCACCATGAATTAGTTTTTCTCTGGTAATCATGCAAACTCAAACAACCAACTGTCAACCTGCTCTGATACCACTTGATCCGAAAATAATCTTTTAAACACTATGGTTAAGTTTATGCATGAGTTGATTTACCACTTAGGAATTAAGAGAAGAAGAAGATTTTAATGAAAGAATGGTGCATCCATCATAAATAATGTAGAACAAAAAATAAGCACTAAGAACAACAAACTATAAAACCAATATTGTTAACGTAGTTCGCTAAGGTTGACTACGTCTTCGGGCCTTTATCTAATGGGGGAGGCTTTCTTATTAATATTCAATGCTTCAAAAGTACATCAGAAGTAAATCAAATGGATTACAAACTAGTCTAGATGTGTTTTTCTCGACCTCAAGAATCCAACACAATTGATGGCTTCTTGCACTGTTTGTCCCTTTCTTAGTTTAAGACCTTGCCATTCAATTGAAGCCTTCTCTTTATAACCCAAAGGATAAAATTGTTTTCTAAGTGTAGAAACAAAACCTTGCCATGATGGAAATAAATTACCCACTTGTTGCATGCCATTTTGCAACTTGCTTTGCCACCAGATGAGTGTTGTGCCTACAAGTTGAAGCGATGCCAATTTGATTTGAGTTGCATCCTCTTTGATTTTTTGCACACTGCATTAAACTTCCATCTGTCTGACCAAGTTATCAAGCCTCTATACATTGACTTCACCATCATACATGGGTAATTCAAACTTCACATCAAGCTTAAGTAAAGGCATATCATGTTTATGTTTATGGGAATATTTTCTTGCGGTAGAAGTTGCACTTGTTCTTGAATAAGAAGATGATGATGGATATGAAGGAGGTGAAGGAGGAGGTTCAGGATGATCCCCTCCTTCTTCACTTTTGTCTTTTTTGGAAGATTCCCCTTGGAAAGGCCTCTTCCGTTCCAAGTATTCCTCATATAATACCTTTACCATCTCATACATGGAAAATCAAGTCTTTTACAACTCTATCTCGTTCTGAGACATTCTTTCTTCCGATGCCATCTCATCACTTTGAGAAGTCCTCTTTCTTGATCCAATCTCAGGATCTCCTTCTACAAGCTCACCTTCACCACAACTTAGATTTTCCCTAGTAATCATGCAAACTCAAACAACCAACAATCGACCTACTCTGATACCACTTGATCTGAAATTGATCTTTAAAGACTTGGTTAAGTTTTAAGCATGTGTTCAATTACCATTTAGGAATTAATGAAAATAGAAGAACTTAACGAGAGATTATAGAAGCCATCATAAATAAATGTAGATCAAAATATAAGCATAAAGAACAACAAACCATAACAACAAGGTTGTTAACAAAGTTCGACAATATTTCCTACATCTATGGGCCTTTGTCTTAGTGGGGGAGGCTTTCTTATTTCTTTTCAATGCTTCAAAAGTACATCATAAATGTATCAAAAGTATTACAAACTATTCTGGCTGTGTTATTCTTGATCTCAAGAATCCAACACAACTGATGACAATAAAAAAGGTTGAGCGTAGCTCTCGGAATTGGCCTCCAAAGTTTTCTTCCTCAATGGCTTCCTTGCAGAAAAATGGCTTCAAGCTGCACAAAATCATCATCATTCTTCCAATATGAACCCTCTTGGTCTTTCAAAAACCTCTGATTTATGTAGGATTTGATTTGGTGATCCTATCCCAACTTCCTCCCAATATCTAGCCTCAAATCGGGCTCCATATCCCCCAAAAATGTGAAGAATCCTCCAAAATCAGGCTAATATCAGCAAAAAAAATCATAATATAAAGTTAAAAAACCCAAATTTCATCAAATATGGGTGCAACCATTTTTTCTTGGGCTCCTAGTCACATGGAGCACCAATTGTTCAAGCTCTGGGCTAAACACCTATCCACGCCCCTTTCTCTTGGCTCCCTGGTCGTATGCATGGCCATGTGGCCTGTGTCTAGGCCTCTCCTGTGCCCTTGTCAGAGGATAAGCCCTCGGTCTAAGAGCCTAGTCATGTGCTCTGGTCGCGAGCTAGCCTCTACTGACCGAGGCCTATCCCCAAAACAACTCCCAACTCACCACATATACCAATAACCTCGCCTAGGGGCTAAGTCATATGGTTAGCCCGGTTGGTTCGATGAAGGTTGCAAAGTCATTCCGTTGGAGGATAGGCCATGTGTTCAATTTTCGGAAGGTAACAAGTTTTTTTTTTTTCCCAACCAACATTGGCTAAATCTAGGGTGCCACGTGGCACCCTCTGATTGGGACATGTGTCACCCTGTGGTTCACCTGTATGGTCCAAACACCACACAGTCAACAACCCAGTCATCATGCATAGTCAGCTACCACGTCACCTGTTGTACAACAACGTGTCATGCCACATAAACATCCATACTGCCAAGTCACCTGTCCATCTAGCTGCCACATCAGCATCCGTATAGCCACATGTTGTTCGTACTTCCATGTGTCGGCTTGTCATTGGGCCACATCATGTATGGATTTCCACATGTCACGTCCGTACAATAGCACGTGTCATTTCCGTACTGGTCCAACTGATCCCAAAAATGCCAAAATTGAGTGACATGTGTCACCTCCTCATGATGCCACGTGTCCTTATGATGTCATCATGAAATCATGCTGACGTCACCTATCATACTACTGACGTCAAAAATACGACCTGTTGACTTTGACCAATTGACTTTTTTGCATGTTTGGGAAATCGATCAGAACACGATATCTTTTGCATATGGTGTCCATTTTCAGAAAAAATTATATGGCCAGAATCAACGCAATGATCCTAACGCAATGGCATTGGGTTCGTCCGATTCCGAGAACATTGATTTTTAGGCCTTCCTGGATCCATTTTGGATCACACAGGTACATGTTTTACACTGACAACTTACAAATATGCATATTGTGTAGGCAGAGTGTATGGCTAAAAGAGCACCAATGGTGGAGAATTATTTCTCAGAAACAACTTGGTATCTTGGTTTAGGATGAAGCAATCATCGATTTCTCTATCCACAGCAAAAGAAGAATACATCGTAAGAGAAACATGTTGTACAAAAGTGCTTTGACTGAAACACATGTCAAAGGACATTAAGGTAGAGTATAATCATCCAATATCAATACTATGTGACAATACTAGTGCAATAAACATTTCAAAGAATCAGGTTATGCATCTGAAGACAAAGCACATTTCAATCAAATACCACTTTTTAAGAGAGAAAGTCACATAACATAATCTCAAACTAGAATATATTGGTACAAAGGAAAAACTTGTTGATATATTTACAAAATCTCTTCCTAGAGAAACTTTTGAATATCTTAGACATAAACTGGGTGTGGTACAGATGTCATCCAACCACTAAATAACTTCAAGATAAGCACAATCTTAGGGGGAGTTGCAGAAAGCAACAAGGTTGTTGGTTGCAGATATGGATAAGAAAAGAGAAAACCCCTTTTCCATTGATTTAAAAGGGGAAGAGTAAAAAGTAAGGGGAAGACTTCTAGAAAGAAAGAATTGTAGCATATTGGAGGAGTATCATAATTGACAAAGAATTGCAATAGATTGGAGGAGTATTAGAATTGACTACGGTATTACATTAGATTGGAGGAGTATCATAATTGACTAATTTTGAAATCAATGAAAAAGGGGGAGATTTTTGGAAATATTGATTTTCATTGATGTCAAAGACAAAGGGAGTTTCCTCTACTTCTACCTCTATTTCCCTTACAGAGAAAACTGAGGGAACATGCATTTTGTAGCTGGAACACACATAATTCATCCTTGGAATTAATCACCCATGCACATACTCACATTCTGTAGCTGGAACATGCATCATTAATCTTGGAACTGATCATCGATGCACAACCTCAAAATCAATCGTGTGATAAAGAATTGTAATTTGGAGTTGTTTGTAGGATTTAGAAATTTCGATTTATCCCACATTTATCATGAGATACACTCTCAATGGATTTACATTGAAAAAGTTCTATCATATAATTTGAATGTGAATGGAAGATTTATGGAACCCTATGTAAGGTGTTAACTTTTAGTTGTGGGGCCCAACATACATGAGATCAGAACAACACCAAAATAAGTGAAAGTTTTGGGTTAAAAATAAAATTTCCAAGGGCCCAATGGTATATCAGACCAGAGTGAAACAGTGAAAGAAAAGTGCTAAGTTTTCGGGGGCCCAGTGATCCTGATGGTTAGGACACAGAGCATAGACGAGGTTACGAGGTTCCCGGTGGGGTGATCGCTCAATGTCCTGGTGGTATATCAGACCAAATTGAAATCTTGAATGTGCAATGTTAAAGTTTATGGGGGCCCAATGGCTTGGTGTTTAACCAGACCAGATTAAAGGTGTGAAAGTGAGGAAGGATGATACCTTGATGGGCCAAGATTTCAATGAAGATATGTGAACATGGTGTATAGAAAAGATTTATTGTTCATTAGAATATCAACGGATGATATTGGATCAAACTCATGATGGGAGTGTGTGCTTGAAGGGAGAATGCTTGGTGGGCCAGTGGTCGATACCACATCAGTATCATGATAGAAAAAACATCAGTGCCATGTCATATGTGGAAGGGGTCCATGTGGAGGCCACATCATTTTCTATGTTTGAATGGTGTCCCAATGAAGTATATCACATATCAGATATCAGGAGACATAAGGAGCATTGCAACGTTAAAGTCGAAGTGGTGGCCTCATGGGTCCATGACCCGATGGTCCCAATGGCCTGGTGATTAACTATACCAAATTTAAGTTATGAAAGTGTAATTTTAAATATCCAGGGACCCGATGATCCAATGCCCCGATGATCCTAGTTCTCGGTGGCTCGGTATACCAGATCAGAGGATCATTGTGGAGTTAAAGACCTGGGAGGGTACGGTGGTCCAATTTCTAGGTATCTTGGTTAATTTTTTGTTAATTACATGATTCTAGATCAATGGTTGAAATTGAATCTTATATCAATCCATTCGTTGTTGTGCAATCAAGTTTAAAGGATGAAAGATCAGTGGTCTAGTGGCCCGATACCTCGGTGGCCTGGTGATGGTGTAGTCCTAGTGACAAGGTGATACACATGGTACAATTTGATTGAGTCCGGTAAAATAGATCAATTGAAGGTCATGATTAATACCAGACTCATCTAATGGGTGAGATTAAGTGTTCTGTGTTTTATGGTTTCAAAGGTCGATTAAATCGAATCAGACTCACTTTGGAAGTGTGTGGTCGAAGGAAGGAGATTGGTATCCTGGTGTATTGGTTAATTTGATATGCATCAAATAGGACCAATCAAATCGATGATCATGATATACAACCTGACTCTTCAGACGATTTTTGAGCATTAAGATTTCAGTGGTGTCCAATGAGTAGATAACATGTGAAATAGGAGGAATTTGGGGCTAGTTTCAATGGAGTTGTTTTTTCATCCTGTTTTAACAGAGAGTCAAGGTATCTGGAGCCGACCTGTGTGAGAACAATTTTTTGCATAAGGACAAAGGCTTGGGTGCATGGGACTGGTGTATAAATAATGTTTCCTGAATCAAATTCTGTGTGGTGAATGCAGATGTGAAAGTGAGAAAGTGTGAGGGTGTTGAGGCTCAGAGGTTTTCATGTTCCAGATAATGAAAGAAAGGAAAATGTAATTATCTAAGGGTGGTAGTGAGGTGCGAGGAAAAACATATAACTTCTAAAGTCTCACCGAGAGAGAAATCTTGGATAGAAGCATTGTTTTTGTATTGTTGGCAGTCTAAGAAGAGTTTAATCTAGACAAACAAGTTGAGGAGATCCGTTTCTCCAGTAAGTTGGTGCTTACATATTGTTGAGTTAGTGCTCAACTGAGGGGATTGGTGTCTCTAGAAGGTTAGTGCCTGCAAATATTGAAATTGTAGGTTGGTGCCCACATGTGTTGTTGAGTTGGTGCTCATGTGAAGCGATTGGTGTCTCTTTGAGGTTGGTGCCTATAAAAATTGTAATAGATTGGTGTCTGTAACATGTTTTTTCTTTTAAATATATTTTAATAAAATATTTCCATGGTTTTATCTCATTTGGGTTTCCACATTAAATCTTTGAGTATTGTACATTGTATGTTTATGTATGTTTCTTGTTTCTAGTAAAGTAATAAATTGATAAGTTTAATATAGTAAGAAAAAGAAATAACATTATTATATTGATTCACCCCCCCCTTTCAATATAAGTAAGTTTTCCAACATCAACATAGGTGACCAAGAAATCTGATATGTTGTTCCAGAACTTTAGCTACCCAAAAATGGATTCTTTCATTTTCAGTTTCTATTTTCTTTGAAATTGACAAAAAATTGTGGGTGTTCCTCCCATATAGTTTCTTCATGCTCCCATGTTTCATCTTCAGGATCGTAGCAGGTTCATTGAATCTTTACCATCCCTATGGATTTGTTTCAGAGCACTTTGACTTTCAGGTCCAAGATGCGTACTGGTTGCACTTGGAAATCTCCTTCATTTTCCACTTGGATCACAGTCCAATCAATTATGTGGTTAGGGTCATGCACATATTATTTAATAATGGCACATGAAATACATTATGCACTCTCATGGATGTAGGGAATGATAGAATGTATGAAATTGGCCCTATATTCTCTAATATTTCAAAAGTCCCACAATATATTGTTGCCAAATTTGGGCAAAAACCCAATCTTATCGAACCTCTTTTTTCTTTCACTTTTAGGAAAAGATGTTCTCCCACTTCAAAATATCTAATTTTTTTTTTCTTGTCTAAACATTTTTTCCTGTCTTAGGAAGCCTTCAATATCTTCTTGATATTTGTCATTTGTTCTTCCATTTCCTTTAACAAATCTATCCCAATGACAACTCTATCTGCTGGGTTATCTGAGCTCACTGGTGTGTTAGATTTCCTACCATACAATTCTTTAAATGGACTCATTTTTAATGAGTCTTGCTACCCATTATTATAATAAACTACAATAACTGGATATCGTCTTCCAATTTTGATGGATGGTCCATCACATACATCCTGAGCATGTCTTCAATTATCTTATTGGTCCTCTCTATTTTCCCATCTAACTTTGGGTGATATGTCATACTAACATTCATATTTGTCCCAAATCATTTCAACAATCCTTGCAAGAATTTGGATGTAAACTTGGAATATTTGTCTAAAACTATTTCTTAGGCACTCCATGTAGCATGGAGACTTCCTTCATGTATATATTTTCAATTTTTGATGACTTGTGTGTTGTCTTCATAAGAATAAAATGCACTACCTTAGTTAATTTTTCCACCACCACCATGATGGAATCATGTTGCTTCATTGTTATGGGAAACTTTGTAAAACAATATACGGTGAACACTTCCCACTTCCATTCTAGAATGGGAAATGGTTGTAGTAACCATGATGGATGTTTGTGCTCTATCTTTACCTTCTAGCACTCTATACAATGAGCTATGTAGTTAGCCACTTATTTCTTCATTCCTGGCCAAAAGTATTGGCTCCTTGCAGCTATAATGGATTTCTAATCTCCTAGGTGCCTAGCATATGGAACATTTTACATCTCTCAACAATATGTTTTTCATCTCCATGGAATTTGGCACATACACCTTGCCTTTGTATAATAGGATTCCATCTTCCTTCAATTCATAATTTTTAAATTTCTGTTGTAAATTTCCTTACTATAAGTTTTCCTTTATTTGTAAATAATGTTGATGTGAATTTTCTTCTTCAATAATTTTATCTTTTAAATATGTTACGTTCATGTTGATGGATGAAATATGCATTTCATGAGCTCTTTTTCTAAGTGCATCAACCACCTGATTTTCTTTGCCTTTGATATGTTTAATTTCAAAGTGATACTCACTAAGAAATTATATCCATCTAGTTTACCTGGCATTTAATTTTGGCTATCCAAATAACTGTTTCATACCATTGTTCTATTCATAGCTCAAATATCCTCCCCATGAGGTAATGTCTCCACATTTTTAATGCATGTACAATGGTTTCCAACTCTAGATAATGTGTAGCATAATTTCTCTCATGCTCTTTTAATTTCTAGGACTCATAGCATACCACATGATATTTTTTACTGAGGACTAAACCGAGCCCTTGCACTCATTTGTACACACTACAAAGTTTTCCTCTAGTTCTGTAATCTTTAATATGGGTGCACTTGTCAAAACATCTTTCAACTGTTGAAAATTTTCTTCACACTTGGAAGTCCATTCAAATTTCACTCCCTTCTTTTGAAAATAAGTGACTGGGCTTGCAATCTTTGAAAACCCATTTATGAATATTTAGTAATAACTTGCAAGACCCATAAATGATTTGACCTTTGTCACATTTCTTGGCATTAGACATCCTCTAATGGCCTCTATCTTCTCGAGGATCAATTGTTATCCCATCTGCTGAAATAATATGCCCCAAGTAGTGGATCTTGTTTTGATAAAAGATGCACTTACTTAAATTGGCATACAATTTATTCTCCCTTAAAACCTTTAACACCATTCCTAAATGCTTCTCATGATCCTCCTCAAACTTAGATTAAATGAGAATATCATCTAAGAAAAAAATCACAAACTTGTCCAGGTACTTCCTGAACACTCCTCCCATGTCTTCAATTGTTTCAGCCTCCTAAATGTTGTGGAAAGTCATTATTTCTCCTTTGTGAGGGCATTCCATTTAAAATTTATTTCCCTCACATCCCCTACATTGTACATGCTGTTGCCTTGGAATTTTACCAAATGAATATGTTTTCTACTGCTCATTTTGGGTTGACTGTCTTTGTTGTTTTTCTTTGGAGTTTCTCTTGAAAAGGGTGGCTTAAATCCTTTCTGCATTTTCTCCTTCTTACCCTTCATCTTGTCATTCCAAGTATTTTGGAAGACTGGCCTCCCCCTGTTTTGATCATAAATATGTTTTTATCTCCTCACGACTTCCTTCAAAGTATTGGGGTTATCATATTATATCTTTTAATTATAGAAATAGGGTAACCCACTCATAAACCTTTGGATTTTTACCTTCTCATCATTTATCAAGTCCACATACTTCAACAATTCAAAGAATCCCTTCTCGTACTCATCCATTTTCATGCTTCCCAAATTGAGTTCAAAGAACTCTTCATCTTCCTTTCATAGTAATTCTCAAACAATTATCTATCTTGGAAATATCCTTTGAACTGCCTCCACGAGATCCTATTCTCATCAAGATGCTTGGATTGTTTAAGTTCATCCCACCACATGGTTGCATTTCATTGCAAGTGGTAGGTTGCAATTCTTGTTTCTACTCTTGAGGGGTAATCATGCAACTAGAAATATTTTTTCATTTCCAATAGCTAGGCCTCGGGCTATTCTCCCTTCCTATCCTCACCATTGAAAGTTGGTGGATTGAGCTTCATGAGTTCACCTTGCAAGATGTCTCCCTTATGAGACATACTTGTGATGCTCCTTGGCCCTGAATTGGCATGAGCCCTCTTAGTGGAATGATTTAGGGAATGATGGCACTTGATACTACTCCTTGAATTCCTGTCATTCCCATGCTCATCCCTTCTGCTATGGGATTTGGATGTTTCCACTTATCTAGCATTGGCTTCTTGATTTGTGCCAAATTCCTTATTGGCTTGTTTCTGTAGCATGTTCAAGCTCTTTAATATATCTTCCTGATATTTTATAATATTTTCATTATTATCTCTATAACTCTACACTTGTCTCTACAAGATCCTCATAGTTATAGTCTCCTTCCTGTATCTCCTTCCATTAGACTTGGTCTCAACATTTCCCATGATGACATGTAGACCTCTGACCTCTTCCTCATGGTTGTAGGATCCCTGAGAATCTTCCATAACTCCAGTCCTCATACAAGAACAAAAAATTATTTTCTTGTACCTCTAATTATGCAAGAAATGTGTCTGAAAATAATTTTCTATCATACAACACACACACACACACACACACACACACACACACACACAATTCTTGAAAAGCATGCATAAATTTTCTTTCTCTTTAATGCCACCAATCATCTTCTCTTGATTTGAATACAAAATTTACCACTCAAATCAATTTTATGGGTTGATACATAGATTCTCCTCCTCAATACCTTTCCATTGACAATTCATTTTCCCAAATATGAGCTCTGATTGGAAAGTTATGATCTTCATAATATTTTGATTGTTTTCCCATTTTATCCCTATATGCTACATGTGTATTCTTTCTTTTCCTCCACATTTTCAGGTACCCATAACCTAAATCTGGCTCCCTGGTTGACTTCTATGGTCCAAAAGATTTCCATAAACTACTCATGTGCCCCAAACAGACTTTGGATCAAGGAGTTATGCCCTCTAGAATAATTCTAGTGTCAAAATATGCCTTGCATTGTTTAGGCTACAAATTCTTCATATGAGCTCTGTTTTGCGTTCAGAATAACTCATCGGAAATATCTCCTCAAGCCCTTCCATTTTAGAAGAAAAAACTTTGTGTAATGGAAGTACACATAGTTTATTCCTATTCTATTTTCTAAAAACACTATTTAGGACTTCAAAAATGCCGCGAAAGATGAAGACCTTAAAAAACTAGATTTTTCATGGAAAATTCACTAATTTACTCTTGTAACAATATTTAGATCGAAATCGTCGATCATCGGTTCATGAATAATACCATTCGTTGATTTGATTAGCCTTTCCAAACCATGACTAGACCTATGCAAGCCTCTTGGAATTCTTTCTTGGACTCTTCCCTTTGGAAAGTCTAAGTTATTGGGTACATAGATTCCCCTGAAATCCACAGTTTGAAACACTATCAGACTCTTTCCATTGGAAAAACCCCATTGGAAGCAAGGATTTGCATGCTTATTGATCATTCCCAACTTCGATCTCTGATATCTTATCAAGATCTCTCTTTCATATTCACCCATCGAAAACATTCTCCCCAAATGATACCTTCAAATAGCCTTCCTCCGAAGACTATTGGGAACCATCCTTTCCGAACCATCAGAAAATCTACCTTTTGAGTCATCGAAATTCTCTTTTTAGGAAACTTGCACCCAAATTCTATGTGGAATTATTTGATCCATCTTCCCTTGTTGACATTTCCTCTAACACGACGTGTTGATGTGGCTACTTACATGTCATTCTCCTCCATCCTTATCTCTTCCAAGATGACATGTTCATCTGATAGATCAGATGGTCAACAATCATTTCAATCAATGGTCATGATCATCTTGGGTTCCAAAACTGCGCACTAGTTACCTCAATCAGAATGAATTCATCGAAAAGTGGAGTTATCCCCAGAATTCTCAAATGGATCTTTTTGAAGCCACCTTTCCAATAAAATATAATGACTGAGAAAGTTTCCAATCAACGACTCTCTTTATCTTGGCCTCATTCCATCAGACTCCTCCCTTCAAACTCGAACTCATGTCTGACTTCTTGATTTTTCTGAAACCTTCTTCTTGAAGGCCTATTGGGAATGTCTTTTCCATACCTTTTGCAATTGAATCTCTACTATGGATCCTCACAGTCAAATTTCATCTAGGCCGTTGATTACCAAACTTCACAACCTCCATGAAACACATAGGAATTTCGACCCTCCATGCCAAAATTGACTTTGCAACCTATAATTCGATGCCATAAATTTCCTTCTTCATCTGTTCTAAAGAATTTAACTTGAATCTACCAACAAATTTTTGGATTCCACTTCATTACACCATTTCCCCCCAAATTCATCACAAGATGAAATATACAACCAAAAATTTGCTCAATTCGCATAGGCTCTTGGCCCATACAACTCATTGTTGAACCAAAATCTCTGATACAAATTTGTAATGTCCCCCACCTTAATTGAGGAACATTAATACATGGAATACACATAAATTCAATTTTTTTTTTCTTTGTAATACATTTCTTGTAGCTTACCAACCACAATTTATACACACAATTAACTAGATGATGATACCCATAATTAAATGTGTATACATCATTCTAATGCACATGAATGTAGCTAAAAAAATAACTTATAACAACAAATAAAACCATTATCATTCATAAAGTAAAATGCACAACCATAAGACCCATAAGAAAACTCAAATAATAGATAAACACTTATCTTTAAAGTAAAGTTTGTGAAACCAGCTGCTTGGGAAGGACGTTCCACCCAAACAAAGATTTGTTGTTCTAGATATAAAAATCAAATAATCCTCTAGTTGGGTCTACGAATCCATAAAAGAAGTGTGTCTCTCATATTCCACTCACAACTCAATACCTCATAACCCACTGGTATTCTCCTACAACTATCTTGAAATTCCTCCATCTCTCTTCCTCTTGACCCACCCAACCCAAGGAATGTACCCC
>CBVK0102913838.1:0-13390 GCA_900067695.1 Picea abies
CACGTGGTAACGTGAGATCATCGCCCAAGGTCATATTGAAAAAAAGGGAGCTAGCGCTCGCTAGACCAAGATCGCGAAGAGAATTTTCAATAGGTGTATGGACACAACTGGTGGTCACGTGAAGGAAGGGGATTAGAATCCAAAGAATCCAAAAACGACTAACTGTAACTGCCAGAGAAGATGAAGAATTACGACTGTCAAAGAAGCCAAAGAATCTCAAGATAACGGCCGCTAGTGATGAACAGGTTCAGGATAACTACCAGAGAAGCCAAAGAATATTTGGATAATGACCACTAATGATGAAGAGATACAACATAACCACCAGGGAAGACAAAGAGTTTGAATGATGATCATGCAGAGGAATCGACGTGAGAAAGATATGCAAAACAGAGAAGATAGTGTGCTTTTTTATTCGATATTTATGCATGTGGGTAGGAGGAGATGTAGTGTAGTACCTGAAGTGGAGGTTAGTGGCACCATGAAGAGAATGTAGATGCAACACAGATCATAAAAGGAAGAAGAGAATATAAACAAAATACGGTTGTGAGTGCAGGAGGGAAAAGAGAAGAGCATAGAAGAAGAAAGATGCAGAAGTGGAACAGAGGATAGAATATGAAGAATGCAGAGGAGACATGGAGCGGTAAAAAACCATATTAGAGATAGAGCAAGTAAGTAAATGTTTTTCAAGATTCAATTAGGGTGGTAGGGTGGTGTTATGGAGGATTGTAGTCCTCTAAATTCTAGTTGGTGCTAGAAGATATTTTGGGAGTTGGTGTTTCCATATAGTTGGTGCTAGAGAAACCTGGGAGTTGGTGCTTCCATCTAATTGGTGCTAGAGAAACTTGGGAGTTGGTTCTTCAATCTATTTGGTGCTAGAGAAATATGAGAGTTGGTGCTCTTTGCAATTTGTAGCTTCCTATCAAAGGTTGTAGCCTCATATTTGAGTTGGAGCTCAAAGACTGTGATGTACATGAAAGTTGGAGCTTGATTGACATCCTAAGAAGAAGAGGTTTTCACCCTTTATGGGTTTCCTCATGAAAATTAGTGTCTATGTGTATTCTATGTGATTGATCAAATATTGTATATCTGTGCATGTTAAGTTATCAACAACACATTAAGTAATAATCTAGAAAGAATCAGAAAATAACAAGAAAAGTTTCAATCTTATATACATAATTGATTCACCCCCCAATCTTAGTTATACTTCCAACATCATCATTGTTGGCCTCTTCAAAATAGGTTGGTTCAATCATAGATGAGAGTGCTAGGTTTGTTTGTTCTGGTGAACAGATTCTTCTTCTAGTCTCAACTCCTACATCTTTGTTTCTGGTAATCTGATTTGAAGGATGATTCTTTTGTACTCCTCTTCTAGGTGTCTTTGGAGGCACTTGTTGAAATTTCTCTTCTTCTTATGTCAGATCCACTTCATATTCTCCTTCTACTTCTTTTTCAACTTCTTCTTCTTCTTCATAACATTGTTCCATTGATTCATTTTCTTCTTCCTTTAATTCTTGTCTACCTGTTTCGTCAATTGTTACATTGATGCTTTCCACAACTTTGTTCAATCTCAGGTTGTAACACTTGTATGATTTTCTTGTACTTGAGTAACAAACAAGCACGCCTTTGTTCACATGAGAGTCAAACTTTCCCATTCTTCCATCTTCTCTTTTGATGTAGCATTTGCTTCCAAAATCTCTAAAGTGCTTCACATTTGTTGGTCTTCCTTTCTATAGCTCGTAGGGAGTTTTGCCAGTGTTGTTTCTGAGCATTAATATGTTTTGAATGTGAATTGTTGTATGAACTTCTTGTGTCCAAAATATATACATAAATTTGGAATCCATTAGCATCATTTGAGCCATTTCCTGTACTGTCATGTTCTTTCTTTCAACAACTCCATTCTGTTAAGGTGTCCTAGCAATGAAGAATTGCCTTTTTATTCCATTCCTACTGTAGTAGTCCATAAATTTCTTTGAAGTGAACTCTCCTCATTATCATATCTCAAGAATTTTATTTTTGAATCCATTTCATTTTCAACCATTTCCTTGTATACCTTGAAGTTTTCAAAATATTCTAACTTATTCCCGAGGAAGAAAACTGCAGTCATTCTTGTATAATCATAAAATAATAACATAAAGTATTTCTCACCTTTTAAACCCTTTGTTGTAGTTGGTCCAACTAGATCAGTATGCACAATTTCCAATGGTCTTGTCATTGAATATTCCTTTGATTTGAACCTGGTCTTTGTTTGTTTGCCATGTTGACAATGCTTTCATAAAGTGTTGGTTGGTTTCATGATCTGGGGAATTTCTCTGACTGCTTCTCTTTTTATGACTTTGACTAGGTTATAAAAATGTATGTGACCCATTCTTCTGTTCCATAGCCAACTTTCATCTTCCTTTCCTAGAAAACACTTTTCATTTCCAATTTCACTTAACACATATATGTTTCTTAAATTTCTTGCAGTTGTAGCAATTGATTTTCTTGAAACTTTTTTTCTTATCTTTCACTTTTGTGAATCGAAAGTAACTTTATGACCTTGGTCACACATTTGAATCACACTTAGAATATTATTTTTCATATCTTCTACTAGTAGAACATTTTCTGCCTTTGTATTCATGTTCCCAATTTTGACTGTGTCTTTTCCAATGATTTTAGTTGAATCATCATTTCCAAAGGAGTTGATCCATATATTTCCTTTATTAATGTAATAAACATGTCTCTATCACCTGTCATGTGTTTTGAGCAACCACTATCAAGATACCAACCATGTTTCTTCTTCTTAGCTTGTAGAGCGTGTGTGCATTCTTCATTGCTATATTGATTCTACTTTCTTATCCATGTTCTTTTCTGAGGTTCCTATTTGTTTTGGTTCTCTAGGAGTGATTGTCATTCTGCAATATTTGGCCATGTGTCCAAAGTTGTTACACTTGTAGAATTCCACTTCAGTGCTCAATGATTCAAACTGTTGTAACGTCTTCTCTTGGTTTCACTAGGCCTTCTTGGATAACCCTTTTGTGTATGTCTTTCAATGTTGTTTATGTTCCTATTGTTAGCTCTGCAATTCACATATTTATGTCCAAAATTATTACTTGCATAACATAAACCAAAAAATATAGTTTGATACCTGGGAGTTGAATATTTTCTGAATGGAGGTGCTCTTATGAATCCTTCTTCTTCCTGATACCTATATGTTTATGTCGGTCGTTGATTTTGAAATCTGAATCTTCTCAATGGAGGAGTGTCCCTGTAATTTTCTCAGTAGACCTTCCTATCCCCTTTGATTGTTTCTGCATAGATTTTTGGATATGTTTCTTGTTCTATTATTTTGGAGCTTGATCCCTTTTCTGTCTAATTGTATCCAAGTCTAGACTTGTCATGATTAGGCCTTTGAATGATGACAATGTCATTCAAAACTTTTGAGTTGTTCTGCATATTTTTCTTTTGAATATCCTTTCTTGTTGTGACAATCTCTGCTTCCAAATTTTCAAAGACCCTGTCTCTTCCTTCTATCTATTCTTTGAGTGCTTCTTCAATTCTTTTATCTTCTTCAATTTGAACCTTCAAATTTGTGATCATTTGTTCTAATTCCTAAGTGTCTTCTTTCTTGTCTAGTTCCCCTTGTAGCTTCTTGTTTTTCCTCTTTTCTCTTCTGATAACTTCTATGGCACTCAACAATTCCTCTCGGTAGTCAACTTCTGCCTCTTCAATTTCTTCTTCGACTTCTTCATATTCTTCTTCGTATTCTTCTTTATCAGAGTCTTCTACTGCCATGAATAGAACTCTTTTTGTCTCATTGTCACTGACTTCATCTTCATCTTATGATGAGATGTGTTCTTTGGTGCATAAGATTTTCTTGAAAACTTTCTTTATGGTTCTTTTTCCTTTATATGTTTGTTTTCTTTTTGAGTAACCTTCATCATTTCTCTTTTTATTATGCAGACATTTGTTAGAAAAATAACCAATACCATCACAATTAAAACAAATTAAAGGAATCTTACCTTTATACCTGTCATCGGTTCCCTTGTTCAGTCTTTTGACAAAGTTGGCCACTTCTTCATCATCTTTTGAGATGTCACTGTTATTGCTATGTTCCTTTTCTTGTTGCTTTCCCTTTTTCTTTGATCTTTTGGATTCTTTGAAGGATGCTTCTTTTACATCCAAATTTTCTTGTTCAGTTCTCATTTCATATGCTGTGAAGATTCCATGTAGTTCATTCATGCTTATTGAGTTTATATCTTCTCTTTCTTTTAGTGCTGATATCTTAGGGACAAATTTCGTAGGAAGAGATCTTAGTACCTTTTCAACAATTACAGATTCTTCAATTTCTTCTCCCAATCCCATGATTGCATTTACTATTTCATCGACTCGTAAGAAGTAAGCTACAATATTCTCATCTTCCTTCATCTTTAGTTGTTCAAACTAACCTCTGTAAGTGTGAAGATTTGATTCTTTGAATTTTGAATATCATTCATAAATATTTCAAAGTTTGTCCCAGATCTCTTTAGTGGATTTACAATGTGAAAATTTGGTGAATACCGTTTCACCAAGACCATTCAGAAGTGCATTTGTGGCTTTGGAATTTCTCTGACCAAGTTTTACTACTTTGTCATTTGTTGGCGGAAATGTTGGTATTGTGTATCCATCTACAATTGATTACCAAATTTCAAATCCCTGTGCCTGTATATATCTCTTCATCCTTATGCTCCAAACATCATACTTTTGTCCATCAAACTCTGGTATTCCATTTTTATACAAGTTGTTTCTCTCCATGATCTACCTTTCAGAGGTTAAACTAATTTCTGAAGGAACCAGCTCTGATACCAATTGTTGGATTACTGAGAGGGGGGGTGAATCTATAATAGAGAAATCTAATCCTTTTTAACCATACCAATGTAGCATTATCATCCAATAACTATAGAGTAAATAAGAAATGAACAAATGAACAATCATACACATACACAGTACACTAGTGTTTTAGGTGGAAACCCAAAGCGGGATAAAACCACTTAATGTTTTTTCTTATATGTCTCGAATAATTACATTCATTGGAAGCACCACCTTCCTTTCCAGATGCAACTGGAAGGAGGCTCCAACCCCCTAGTTTCTCAAGCTACAACCCGAGGGAATATCCAACTCCCCAATTCTCTGGATACAACTAGAAGGAGGCTACAACCCCCTAATTTCTTCGACTACAACTGGAAGGTGGCTACAACCACCTGTCCTTGCACCATCCAACCTCCTTGACGTATAAGTAGAATGATGGAACAATTGTCACACTATCACTATGAGATATATCACTGTAAAAATATATCCACCTATACCACTGAACTTCATCCAACCTGTACAACTTCCCTGCAATCAATATGTACATGTATTAAACATGTATCAACAAAAATACAACAGGTACGTTGATCCAAAAATGGAAGGAATAATTAACAATTTGACATTAATTAGATACTCATGAATGATTAAAGAGTTCAACCAACAATAACCATGATGCGAATAAGAGAAGTTAACAACAATAAGAAAGATATAAATACAACAAGAACTTGATAATGGATTTCACCAATATGTGGCTACGTCTCTGGGCCCGCTTCCAAGTGGAGGACCTCTTTATTGATCTTCAAATGCTCAAGTTCTCTTTACAATGGATCCTTGCTGTTACAAATAGGATTCTGATCTATTGTACAAGACCTCGTTATGCAGATGCACACATGCCTCAACAAACTCCTCTCAAAACATGACAAAATGCCTCTCAAAACATGAAAAATGGGCCAAAAACTCCAACTCTTATTTACATTCCCTAAATTAAAAGTACCTTCTCAAGCTCAATAAGCCTGGTTTATATATATTTTTAGGCTCATTTGGGTAATCCCAACTTCCCCCAAATATATAGCCTCTTTTTAGGATCAAATTCCCCTCCAAATGGCCAAGAAATCTAAAAAAACGCCCAATCTGGGCCAAACTATAAGCAAAAAGACCCACCTGTGTAAAAAAAATAAAATTTGTCCCAAAGGCCCTGGGTGCATGCACTAGAATAGGGTCACATGCATATAATGTGGCCAAGTGACAGCCCCTAAGTTCTACGCACTAGCCCTTAGCCTGCATACATGGTCATGTGGTGTGAAACAATAGGACTGCACCTGTATGGTGCACCCAAAATTGTGGTCACCGCCCCAGAGCATATGGAATATCCAGAGTCTTAAGAATTAACCCTACACCTTTGGTTAAACTGTAATGGAGTGCCCCCGAGTCTAAAGTTGTGGTTGTATGGAACGTAAGCCTGCGAGCTGGGGCTAGGCCCAACACCCTTCCGCCTTTGATCTACCATATGAACACTTTATATATATTAATGTTGGATTATATAAACAAGTCCCCTCCACTAGAATGTTGGTAATTCACCTTACCCCTAAGTCATTTCCTCTACCAACAGGTCATGGGGTCAAATCCCATGAGTTCCAAAAATTTTAGCCAACCATCAAATGATAGGGTGCCACATGGCAGCCCATGCCTGGGCCATGTGGCACCATTTAATTTTTCCAGAATGTGTCCCTTGTCAACATCTGATTGGATCACTATCATCTTCCCAGTCAGCCTGTTGCTTCTCTACCACATGTCTCAATGCTATGTTAGCATGATGATGACACCATTAACCTTTTTCCTATTGACTTTTTACCTGTTTGGGAAAACGATCAGAGTGCGATAACTCTCACATACGGTGTCCATTTGAGGAAGTAAATATATGGCCAGAATCAGTGTCACGACCCGGTTGCAATGGAATTGGTTTCATGCGATTTCAAGAGCTTTATTTTTTGAGCATTTTCTGGACCTGGGGAGACTCTTGGATCATTCCTCCCCACTTGGAAGCTTTTGGACCACCAAAAGCATGATGTCAGTTGGTAAATAAGTGAGGATATTGTGTACTTACCTTTCTGGTCTCCATCCACCTGGCCTAACTTGGATTTGTGCCCTTCAATCCCACTCAAAGAAACTCCATATCTCCCCTGCAAGAAGTACAAAATATTTTGTCCAAAATGTGATCCAAGTGGATATCAGTGGCCACCCACCTTTTCCAACTAACTCAAAATAGTTTTCTGGCAATTTTGGAAATTTACTCTTTTTAGCAGTTTTTAACTTTCGGGGCCATTTTGAGGCCCTAAATGATGTTTTTTGGGAAAAAAGATTTGCAATATACAAGTTCCTTCATTATTGCACTTAAAATGAATCTCCTCGATGATACCTTTCCAATGGGATATCATACGGCTAAAACGAAGATCGTATGCAAAAGTTACGACCCCAGGAAGTTAATGTACTAACTTACCCAAACGGGGCCCACATGACTTTTGGCACTTCATCTCCTAGGGTTAGGTCTAGGGTTTTTGGCATTCCTGTTTATTGTAAAAATGCCTTCAGATTCTCATTGTAATCATCTTCTTGCGAATGCAAGTAACCGTCACATCTCTTCTCAGAGATAAGCTGCCACCATTCTAGCGAGCCTTTCACTCTATATTTTTTACAATCTCTGTACATTTATTTCATTAATAGAAATCATGTATTACTATATATATGTTTTTATGGTTGCATATATGATACATTTCTGTTATATTATTGAATATCTACGATATCTCTATGCATTTATTTATTACATCTCCTCTCTCATTTCATGCCAAAAATAATTTGGAGCAGTGGTATCAGAGTAGGTTTCCCTTGATCGCTTTTCAGTGCATGTCCCCGATGAGGTCCGAGTATAGCAAGTTGGGTCTTGAGATTGTCTCTCTTGAAGAAAATCACTCTCACACACCCAAGAATCCCTCAATGGAGGAATAAAATAAAAATTACGGAGCAGATGATCCTATCAGTCCGTTGCTTGAGCAAGCTCTCACGCGACAGAGGGACGAAATGATGGAGAATTTTTCCCACATCCTTCAATGTCTGTCGATAGAAGTAGAAACATATTTATCAAGCGACCACTTTCGAGGCACCTCACCATTCAAGGTACAAGTTAATTTTGATATTCCTGTATTTGAAGGACAGATAGATGCAGAAGCCCTAGAAAAATGGTTAACTCTGCTAGAAGGTTATTTCTCTGTTCAAAATTTTTCCGACAAAGAAAATATCACCTTTGCACTCTTTAAAGCTCTCCCTCATGTCAAACATTGGTGGGAAAATTACTAGGAGAAAATTTCCATGGAGGAGTCTGGAATATATGGGGTCGAGCCAACTTGGGATTTTTTTGTGGATGCGGTAAAGGAACAGTATTACCCTGTTGGAAACAATGAGGACCAGTACATGAAATGGACCACACTCTGGCAAGAGAGGGGCCAAGCAGTTCTGGAGTTCACCAATACCTTTCATACCTTGCACACCAAGCTGGGTATCAAAGAATCAGAGCGAAATTTGGTTCTGAAATACCGTGGGGCTCTACACAGATACATCCAAACTGAAATGGATTTTCTGGACATCTCATCACTTGGTGTTGCCTATCGATATGTTGTTAAAATCAAGAAAAAATTTAAGCACCAGAACAAACAGGGGTTTGGGTCTGCAAATCCGCAACAACCAAAGTATGACAAAGAAAACCCTAACAAACAGTCTTCTGAAAACTAGTCCAAGACACAGGAAAAGAAGGGTCATGGGAAGACAAAGAAGGACACCCAAAAATGGTGTGATTTCCACAAAATCCCTTGGCACAACACCGATGAATGTCGCTCAAAAAAACCATTGGTGGCTAAGATCAAAGGCAAGGAGCTGAACCCTGATTCAGAATCTGATTCTGAAAATACTGGTAAAGGACAGATCATTGATGCAGACCCCACTTTTATTATCATGACCACAACAATTCAACCAGAAGAACCAACATATCTCGAAGAGGGAGAGCACCTTTTTCATTCACAAATGTGGGTTAAGGAGGGCCCACTACATTTTATTATTGATAGCGGAAGCCAGAAGAACCTCATCTCAACAGAGGTCGTCAAAAAGTTGGGATTGTCAACAATACCACACCCGCAGCCATACAACATCAGGTGGATTTTCCAAGGACAAGATCTCCATGTCAGCCAACAATGTCGATTTTCATATGACATACAGCCCTTCAAGGATGAGGTATTATGTGATGTTTCCCCATTGGATGTTTGTGATGTTCTCTTGGGCCAGCCATATATGTGGAAGCGCCATGTTGTTTATGAGTCTCGACCCCGTAGTGTCATTGTTACTTTGGGGGGTCATATCTACAGAATACCAGAGGTAGTTCTGACTACTTTTCCACCTAAAAATTACCACAAGGTAGTATCTGATACTGCAAAATTTAGCTTCTTCACAATCTGTTCAAAATACGAACAGAAGGACACTGCAACCACTATAGCCCCGCCCCAAGCACCTTCTATCCAACAGAAGCAGGTCAACAAGGTTGCAACAAAGTGAAAATATTACTTATGCACATTGTCCTCTCATGTAGCTCGACTTGTTGAACAGCCTCAGCCTCAACAGGTTCATGACAGAATTCCACAAACTAAGCAACGCGACGTCTCCAGCAAGGCAAGCAACTCACCAAGATTCAGATTCAGCAAACACTTTTTCCTCTCTCTCGGGAACTCAATGCAATGGATACCATTGCTTCTTAAAGAGGGACTATTGATCTAGGTGGATATCGATGGCCACCCACCTTTTCCAACTGGCTCAAAACAGTTTTCTGGCAATTTTATTTTTATTTCTAAAGAATCCAACATTAGCACTATCTCGCCCTGTGAAACAAATCTTGTAAAGTTATCTTTAACTTCTATCTTTAAAAAACATACCCCATAGCCCAATGGAAGCGTAATTGATATTCAACCACTTCTTTCAAAAACAAATACAAACAACTCGGTTATATTCTTTCTAACTAGCCAAAAATCTTTGAACACTTAAACAAACCTAGAACTCACAGAGAGATCCCTCTCTGAAAATGGTAGGGCTAGCTTCCAATTTCAAAGCGGTTGGTTAAGGTTACCTTTGATAAGTTTCGTCTTGCCTCATAAAAACCTCTGGGAATTTACAGAGTGATAACATCTACAACTTTGGAACGCAAAATCACTAGAAGCCATTGGCAATGTGCTCGAGCATTTTATAAAATTTGACGAAATGTCTTTTTCTGCACCTGAAATTCATTTGGGTAAGGTGTTAGTCGAAGTTGATATACATTTGGGTTTATTGGAGTTCTTGGAGATAACTTGGCGAGGACACACCTTGAACCAAAAACTGGACTATATGGGTATCCCTTTTCAATGCACATTTTGTCGAAGGACTAGCCATTTGGGAAGGGATTGTCAAGGTTTTATGGAGGTTGAGGAGTCAGAAGACTCATTGCTCAGGAAGTCGACCAGATTTGATTCTCCATGCATGGATTCCTACTATCTAGACTCATAATTTACAACAACAAAGGTGGAAAAACAATTAGACATTAAGGACACTGTCACGGGTAAGTTAAAAGCTCTCTACCCATCCCTCTTTTTTTCGCTTTCGGATTGGGAACGTGATACTCTTGATTCTTCCACTCCTTTGGATGTTGGTACTATGCAATTGTATCATGCTGACACATAGATGGTTCGGGAGGGATTAAATACACCATAGTCTGTTTTATTAAATTCTGTTGGGGGGGGAACCCTGGTAACACTATGGTTGAGTTTCTGAATCCTAGGGGTGTCAGGGATACACCTGGTGACCCTGTGGGGGAAATATGTCCCTGCTAGAACTTTAGAAAGGGTGGATGAGGATTCTTTGGGGGACAGGATTACGACCAGTGAGACGGAAGGGGACTGTAATTTCCTTTCGGCTTTTAGGGAACCATAACTAGGAGAAAGCTCCATTGGTGATGTTCTGGATTCCCTAATTCCAACTTACAGAGAGGTACTTAACCCTATTCCCATCCCTACCTATCAGGGGAGGTAAGTAATACAAAGATTGGGATCCAAAAGAACTTCTTGACACTTGGAGAAGACTAGGAAGGATTCAAAAAATGATTATACTTGGTCAAAGGGTTTGGGTTATGAGATCTCTCCCATAAAAACTCGAAGTTCGTGTAAAGACATTGTTACCCTCCCTACAGTTACAGACCTGCATCTTTCCAATATTACTGACAATGGGGTGCTTAGAGGCATGAAATCCCTAACTAGGGATAAACTGTGATCTTCTTCTCCTTAAATATAGTAGGGGTGGGGGGGACCCTAAAATCGGCTTCCATGCGCAGACTTTTGTATATGACAAATCCTGATATATTTTTTCTTCAAGAAACACTGGTGGATGAAAAGAAGGCTAGGTTTTTTATGCATTTGTTCCGTCCAAATTGGTTAACTTGTGTTGTAAGCTCGATTGGAAAGTCTAGAGGAATTTTGGTGACTTGGGATCCTAATAAAATTTATTTAGATCCTTACCTTATCTGTGGTGGTATTTTTCTAACATGTACTTGTTTGGAGAATAACAAGCCACTATCTCTGCTAAATGTTTATGGTCCTTGTAACGAGAGAAAGACATTTTGGGAAAAGGTGGAATTTAGAGGTATGTTGTCTCATAAAAACCTGATTGTTGCAGGGGATTTAAAATTTACAATTAGTGCAATTGAGGTATGGGAGCTTCGGCACAACTGGACCAGTTGGCATGTTTTTTCAAAAAACTATTTCAGGGTAATCATCTCGTGGATATTTTACTGGATGTATTAGTCCCAACATGGCGGAATGGAAGAATGAGGATTGATAGTATTCTTAAAAGGATGGATCGTATATTTATGATCCAGTGGATATTGGTGGCCACCCACCTTTTCCAACTGCTCAAAACAATTTTCTAGCAATTTTGGTAATTTACTATTTTTAGCAGTTTTTAACTTCTCGAGCCATTTTGAGGCCCTAAACGATGTTTTTTTGGGAAAATAGGTTTACAATATGTAAGTTCCTTCAATATTGTGCCTAAAATGAGTCTCCTCGAGGATACCTTCCCAACGGGCTATCATATGCCTAAAATGGAGATTGTATGCAAAAGTTACAACCCCAGGAAGTTAATGTACTAACTTACCCAAACAGGGCCCATGTGACTTTTGGCACTTCATATACTAGGGTTAGGTTTTTGGATGTATAGGGTTTTTGGCATTCATATTTATTGTAAAAAATCCTTCATATTCTCATTGTAATCATCTTCTTGCGAATGCGAGTAGCTGTCACATCTCTTCTCAGAGATAAGCTGCCACCATTCTAGCAAGTCTTTCACTCTATATTTTTTACAGTCTCTGTACATTTCTTTCATTAATAGAAATCCATTCTAGCAAGTCTTTCACTCTATATTTTTTACAGTCTCTGTACATTTCTTTCATTAATAGAAATCATGTATTACTGTATATATGTTTTTATGGTTGCATATATAATACATTTATGTTATATTATTGAATATCTGCGATACTATGTGCATTTCTTTATTATATCTCCACTCTCATTTCGTGCCAAAAATAATCCGGATCAAAATGGTATCTTCCTGCAACTCATTCATATATTCAGGAGAAAAATCTTCTATGGTAGGAATTTGAACATTCTCTCCTTTATCCTCTATCATAAGAGGCTCATACAATCTCTAGTTTTCCACATTTACATTTGAATAAATTTGCATATGTGGCGACAATTCTAACCAGAAAGCATTACTACCAATCTTGTCTAAAATTTTGAAAGGACCATAAAAAATTGGTTTAATCTTTTTACATTATCCTTGCATCCTTTCCTTGATGATGTATAACTAGAATTGATCTCCTTCTTTGAACTGATGATCAACTCAATGCATATAATGCCTAACCTTGTACTTGGCTTGGCTTTTCTCCAACTATTCATGTATTGCCTGATGAATCAACTGCATCCATTCAACGAACTTTGTAGCCCTATCCACATCATTTTGTCCCTCTGCTACAATGTCTTTCCCAAAGAAAAAATCCAAAGGAGATTTTGGAAATTACCCCAAACATGTTTCAAATGGAGATGTTTGAGTAGAAGAATACTTGGCTTGATTGTACGCATGTTGTACATAACACAAATATTCATCCCAAAGCTTAGGATGTTTGTTTCAATATGCCCAAAGTAGATTCACTACTGTCTTGTTCACCACGTTTGTCTTCATGTTCATCTGTGGATGAAAAGTTGTGCTATTCTTTAGCTTGGTGTCCATAAGCTACCACAAGCTTGACTAAAATTTCCCCAGAAACCTAGATTCTCGATCATATACAATAGAAGTAGGTAACCCAAAATGAACCCATACATTTTCAAAGAACATTTGAGTTGTTTGTTCAACTGTAACTTTATTTTTACAAGGAATTAGAACACACATTTGGCTGAACCTATCCACAACTACATACAGGTAATCGTGACCTTTTCTAGACATAGGAAAC
>CBVK0102913937.1:0-19261 GCA_900067695.1 Picea abies
TTTTCCTTTCTTGTAAATGATCTCATAATCATATCCAAAGATCTCAGTCATCCATTTTTGTTTCTCCAAGGAGGAAGGACGTTGTTCCAGAAAATACTTGAGGATTTGATGATATGTCTTAATTTAGAAGCATTTACCCAATAGATAAGGGTGCTAAATATCCACTACATGCACAATAGCCAACATTTCCTTTTCATAGATTGATTTGGCTCAAATGTCGCTTTGACAATTGTTTGCTGGTAAAGGCCAAAGGCCAACCATATTGCATAAGAGCTGCTCCAATTCCTCTCCCAGAGGCATCACATTCTAGGACAAAGGTCTTTGTGAAATCAAGAAGAGCTAGGAATGGAGTGGTGCACATGGTCACCTTCAAGGTTTGAAAGGCCTAATCAATTGTGAGAGTCCATGTGAAAGAATTATTTTTAAGGAGAATAGTGAGAGGTGCCACAATATTTTTATAATTCTTAAGAAATTCGCGATAATAACCTGTTAAACCCTGAAATCCATGCAAGCTTTTGAGAGTCTTTGGGCGAGGCCAATCCTGCATAGCTTCAATATTTTTAGGATCCACCCTGACACCTTCCTTTCCAAAAATATGACCCAAGTACTTAACTTCCGAGGCACCAAATGAACATTTATATTGTTTGAGGAAAATTTGGTGTTGAGAGAGTAGATGTAGAGCTCGATCGAGATGAGCAAGATGGTTTGTCCAATTTTTGCTATAGATGAGCATATCATCAAAGAAAACTAAGACAACATGATGAAGAAAAGGATGAAAGCCATGATTCATGAGGATTTAGAAAGTGGAGAGAGAATTAAACAAACCAAAGGGAATGACAAAAAACTCATAATGGCCCTCATGAGTTCAAAATGCAGTATTAGGAATGTCTTCCTCATTCATATGTATCTTGTGGTAGCTAGAATGAAGATCAAGTTTAGTAAAGAATTGGCCACCACTCAATTCATCCAATAGGTCATCAATGAAAGGAATGGGAAAATTGTTTTTGATGGTGGTTTTGTTGAGGGCACAAAAGTCAAGACACATGTGCCAAGAGACTTCTTTATTAAGGACCATGACCACAGGGTAATATTAGGGGTTCATACTAGGATGGATACGACCTACAGTGAAAAATTCTTTAACAATTTTCTCAATTTCATTTTTGGAAAAGAGATGATGATAGGGACAAACATTGGGAGGAAGGTTTTCGGGGACAAGGGGAATGGAATGATCATGAAAACCACAGGATGCAGGAATTCCTTAGGGAGTGGAAAAAACAACTTGATGGTTGGATATGATGGATTGTAGGTCTTGTGGCACAGAGGGTGTCTCAGTGGCATGAATGGAATGGAGTTGTGTAATAATTCCAGAATGACCTTTTTTGAGGAGATTTTCCATGTGATGGAAACTGATGATGTTAAGGAAACTGACGATGATTCCTTGGAACATATATCATTGGCCCTCCTAGTTGAATTACATGGTTAATTCTCCTTAAAATCCATGAGAATGGGATCGATAATCCTTATCCATTCTTCACGCAACACAATGTAACAACCACCCATGTCAATAGAAAACATATGATATTTCATGTGATATTGACCAATTTGGAGACAAAAATTTTCACAATGCCCCCCACATTTCTTGGACCCGCCATTAGCAATCATGATTTGAAAATTATTGATGGCATGGATATAGAAATTGGTTTCTTGGGAAATGAAACGATGAATACAATTATGGGTGATTTTGCAGTCAACAAGGATGATGACCTTCTGATTCTTAATGTAACCAATTATCTTGAGGGTTTGGGGAGTCTTGGGAAATGAAACGATGAATACAATTATGGGTGATTTTGTAGTCAACAAGGATGATGACCTTCTGATTATTAATGTAACCAATTATCTTGAGGGTTTGGGGAGTAGAGAACCCGTTAAGAGCATTTAGGAAAATGACCGGTTCAACTTCGCGAGGGTCAGAGGGTGGGGTCATGTCAGTGGGGTCAGGTGACTCAGCCATAAAGGGGCCTCAACATCATCTTCTGAACCATCCTCAGAGATGGCCATAAAAAGATTTTGTTCCTTACACATGTGCCAAGGAAAATATTTGTTATCACAATTATAACAAAGGAAATTGAGTTGGTGTTCATCCATTTCCTCCCTGGTCAATTTATGGATCTTTAGTGGAGTGGAAGGAGGAGTGGGAGTGATTGGCTTAGGGTGAGGAATAAAGGAGGTTTTCGGGTTTAAGAAGAGACACCATGTTTTGCTTCCTTATCTATTTTACTAGCTTCCACCCAAATATGAGGTCGAGCCATGAGGACATGGGCACAAATCTTATCCTTGAGGCCATTGATAAAACATTCTTGGAAAAAAGCATCAAACATGTCCTCTGTACGAAAATCCAATCACTCAAAAGAAGATATAAAGTATTCCACTATGCCATATTGCTTCAAATTTTTCAAATGACCTAAATGGTTGGTGTTAGTGTCAAAGAGTTCATAAATCTCTTCGACAATTTGTGTCCAAGCCACATACCCTTGGCGAACATTTTTTATCCATTTCCACCATTGCCAATGTTATTGATCTAGATGGAGAACACCATAACAGAGTTTGGCCAACTCATATGTAATGCCATACAAAGAGAAATAATGTTCCATTTGAGTTACCCAACTAGTTGGATCTAAGCCATCAAATTTGTTCACATCTGCAAGCGAAATGTGCAGGTCACGTTGAAAGTCATGGGGATGAAAATTTAGGGAATTAGAGGAAGTTTCACCTTTAGAGTGCAAAGGTGGGTCAGAGGAGGGAAGATCTATAGGGATATTCATCTTGGAGTAGATAATTCTAGTGAAGGATGCAAGATGGGTAGCGAGGTCTTGTTTGATGGTTTCCGTTTTGGCATATATGGAGGAATGCATATTTTTATTGATGGTGGAAAAATTGGCACTGAGCTGCCTCACTTCTTGTTGGGTGAAATTAGGGGACAAGGAATCAAAGTGAGCTTTAAAGTCTTGACTGCAGGTGTGGACCATGATGAAGAGGAAAAATGAAAAGGGATGGGTGGGACAACATAAAAAATGGGTTATGGGTGAAGTGTATCACAATGATTAGGGCGAAAAGGGGAATCCAATCGGGTAAGGCCCAAATAAGGGTGTTGGAAGTGGTTTGGGTCCACGGGAAAAAAAAATTGTTGAAAAATGATAGGTATGACTGCGATAAGGGAGAAGAGAGGAATCCAATGGGATAGGGATCAAATAATGGTGCCAATAGAATATAGACTCTTATGAAGTTATACTCTGATTTGAAGAATATTGTAGTGTTGAAATGCTCAAATTCTTAACAGGAATAAATGTGTGGTAATTTCGCAACCTGAATGCAGGAGGCACAATTGTGCAGAAATAGATCTTGTCTATTATGTTTTTGTTTCCATCCCAAGGTTTAGGGTGTGTAGGATGTCTACAGACAATGGTTTTCCTTGTGTTGTATCTCTCTGATAGACATGCAATGTCCAACTATAGTACTCAGCACAATATCTTAGGGCACCAACTAAGGAGGCTAGATCGTGCCCTTAGTCGTACTACCCGACTACCCAAATATCTCAGGGCACCAACTAAGGAGGCTAGATCGTGCCCTTAGTCGTACTACCCGACTACCCAGGTACTAGAGAGTATCTTCCCAAGTGTTGTTCTTGGTTGCACTATACAAATCAGGCAGTTGATCAGTTTATCTATGGAGGGCTTCAAAGATCTAGGCGAATCCATATACAGGTGATGTATGATGCGCTACCACTCGCGGGAGTACCAATAGGGGTTACAATGGTGGGAAAAATATGTGTGCTTAAGTACCACTTGTATTTCCTACATGTATGACTCCCCGACCATAGGTTTATGCACGTAATGACATATCTTTGTAGCTTTAATACATCAGAATACGTCTCTTCCCTGAAAAAAATTAACCCACAATTTTCTGCCAAGGAAAGTTCTCTGATACCACTTGTAGTATTCCAGATATAAAATAGTATGCAGAACATAAATATTTTAGCTAGAAATGGTATAAAAACAATGATATAACCATAACAATACCAGAATAATACCAGAATAATACCAAAAATAGCACCTTGATTAATGATAGAAATGTTCACTTGCCTCTTCAATGGGGCAACCTCCAACAGAGCAAAACTCTATTACAATAATATCCAAGACAAAAATTCGCATACCCTCTACTCCAATTTATACTAAATTTGTTTATCCAAAAGAACACTCTAGATGAAGATCCTTCTAGAAGAAAAAGATTCTATTAGGTCTTCCTACATTTGACTTATTCTTCCTTATTGATAGGCCTTATTAAGATTCACCTTTATTACATGGAAATATATTATTCTACCTACGTAAGGGGTTAGGGAGCTTAGGTCTCTAACACTAAATAAGGTATATCACTTTTGAAGAAGCATGGGTTGAATGTAATCTCAAGGTAACAATTTTCAATTCAACACTTAAAAAATATATGTTGATGCAAAGAAATTCACATAACCTTCACATTGCAAAATAACCTCCTATGTTAGCATATTTATACATCATTGAAAAATTTATTATGTAGGATTGCTAATTAACATCACATTTCTCTTTACAAATAATCTCCTTAATAAGAAATGTATCCAAGCACCAAATTTCTATATTTTCATTTTCAAGATAAACATTGTAGAAAATTTGTGCAACTATCTTTCTAAAGGAAGGCACATCAAATGATATTGTCAATATGTTAATTGATTCAAACAATATGTTAATTGATTCTTACTTTGCAATAAACTTTTCAATAGAAAATTTTTCATTTGTAGCAATTGCAAGTAAAGTTGCACATCTAGATGTGATGGATACCCTACATACAAAATTTATAGGTGACATTATTCTCTATGAAATTTTTTCTCAAAATGGCTACACGATGGATTTTGATCATGGTCAAATATCCTATATTCATATTTTCTATCATTTAGTGTTGAAGTGAAGGTATCATGTACCTATTAAAAGGGCAAACAAGCATTCGTATAAACAATCACCTACGAAACCAATTGACACAGAAAATATTGGTCCATAATCCAAGCCCAAATTTAAATTCTAAATGAGAGGGAAAATGAGACATCCTATAAAAAATATAGCTCAAAATCATGGACACCATGTAAGATCTCTATAAAATGAATAGTTCATTATGTTTTCATTGAAAAACGAACAATTTCAAAATTTATTCAGCATTCCTTGTCGTATCTCATAGAGTGTATAATTAAAATGCAACAAACCCACTAGTGCATTAAAAAGGCAATCTCCTAGGTTGAAATAAAATTTTAGAATTTTCAAAAATGAAACAAATTGAAATTAGACAAAATTTGATCAATTTCTTGTACGTTTGAACCAAATATTTGAACTACATTACCTTGCATGAAGGAAATTCCTCTATAGATTAATCAATGACCATCAATCAAGATACATTTTTTTAATATAAAATCACATGAATTTGTCAAAGAGAAATGAAATACCGACCTAGAATACAAAATCACTTTCTAACACTAATATGCATTTGGAAAAAGAAAATCAAAAAAATATTGAAAATGTATAAAAAAAGAAAATTCTAAGTTCACAACAAATCTACGGTAGAAAAAAAAAACATAACAACAAAGCATCGAAAAAAATGTCTAAAAACTGCACACAATTTTCTAGGAAGAAAAATGCAAAACTTGTAACAATAGAAAACACTACATAAATAAAGCAAGGGTGCAAATATAATATTGGAAAAAATGGCAAAACAAGATTAAATTCAAAAGCAAAAAATAAATAATATGATATTTGCAATAATAACATTCATGTCAATAGAGTGTAATGTTTCATTTGATGGATTGATCAAGTTCCATATGTGCAAATATGAACTTGATTTTCATAGAAAACATTGGAAAATTTGCACACGTGGATTGTGCATATGAAAGAAGGATCCAACAACGTGATTTATAGACACATCTCCAAATTTGTGCTAAATTTTCATTAAATTTCTTAATGGAATACTTCATTAGTGTAAAAAAAATACAAAATAAAACAATGCTATAGAATAAAGTCAATTGCAATGATGTGAATGGAGAAAAAGTCTAAACACCAATGTTTATCAAAAGAAAGCAATATGAAACAATAAACAACAATATTTATCAAAAGAAAGCAATATGAAACCATAATAGAAACCAAATAAATAAAGTATTTGAGAGTAGACAATAAAACCACAAACTATAATGATCTTATAGAAAATCGAAAGTTGACATAGAATATAGACACCAAAAAGAAGCTACTTGTATCCTTGTGATACATATCCTGTCGATTGTCTTTATGCACACACACGCATAAAACCATTTAGGCCTAGCATGTTCTTTTAGGAGCTAAATGAAGAATAGTATGAGACCATGTGCTTTTCAATGGACTTACAATATTTGTTTTTTTTGTGATAATTAAGAATTAGTATATACACAATTGTTTTTTTTATAAATAAGAATTAGTATATATACAATTTTATTTTCAATATATACACAACATATTTTACATGAAATTGAAATATTTGTTCCAAAACAAGTTAGGATCATTCTTGAAATATCCATGAGAGAATTATTCTTGAAAGAAATTAATAATCTATGGAAAACTAAAAATAATGACCTTGCAACGAAGCTGGGCATGACATGGTTTGGTTTTTCGAAAATATAAGGACTTTGCAAGTTATATGTATCGGCATGATAATATTATTGTATGTTCTTTATGCATATGTACTTCTGTAAATGCAATTATTTTGAAAAATCCATTCTGGAAGTTAAATGGACAATTTCATGTGAGCATGCGCTTCACAATGGAATTAGTCAATTTGATTTCTACCAATTGATAAGGGGAAGCGATGGGGCGAGGTGATGAGGAACCAGGGGAAGCAAGAAGTATTTTCAATTTTTTGGTAGGATAATTCCAGAGTAAGCCATGGTAGAGGTTTGGATTTTCTCTGGACTGGTAGGGTTTTGGAAGGTCTCCACAACCTCTCCTTTTTATCATTACCTTCTCTACTGAATAGTTTTTAGTTTTTTAGCTATCCTCTCAGAGGTTTTAGCATGGGTTTCAATTATTTTTATAGCTTCATCCTTGAGTGTTAGACTTTATTATAGTTTAATTTCTCCTCCTAACATTTTAACTACTATTCTTGGTAACTGAACCTGATCTTTCGAGATCAAAGGTTTCTACTGCATCTATCATTGGGTTTTGGTTAGTGCTTCATAGGTGGACTTTCACCTTTGTTTCTTGTCAATTTCATTACTTATTAAATTCCTTCATTAGACTTTGGTGAGATTGTAGCCCCTGATTTAAGCACTTGGGTTTAAGTGCTTTCCAAGTGGAATCTCGATGGCTCACAAATGGTTGGAGAATATAAATGTGGACATTAATGCATTATTAAATGAGTTAGTAGAAAGACTATGGCAGGAGGAAGTAGTTAAAACTTCCCATTTTACTTCGGGGGGGTCCTCGGGGAAACAATCCAAAGGTTTATGTTCCTTTGGTAATCAGTTTGATATTCATAAAATTTGTCAAATCTATGCACAGGGTATAGATCCTTCCTTAAATACCTTTCTACTAGCCCTGTCGGAGTCTTCTCTTGATGTTCCATTTCAGAATCCGGTGCTCGGTCCATAGAAAGATAGTAGAGGGATTGGTAATACTACTCCTCGTTTTAAAAATCCTGGTCCAACTACCACACATAAGAACTGAAGATAGTGGATCACTAATAAATCAGTTAAAAGAATGGTATTAGGCTCAGACATTGCGTTGGAGGACACCTGCAGGATGACGCTTTGCGGCTTAGTGGGGAGATTCGCATATAGTAATTTATGTGAGGAGAAATTCTCGGTTTGGTTGGAGTGGGTTTGGTTGCCAGTACTAGGATATCTTCCAAAGGTTTATTTATTAACTAAAGGTTGGATAGGGTTTATTTGTAACTGTCTGGAATATGTAGCGACTCTGTTAGAAAATATTTGGGTTAATGGAATGAGAAGTCTCATGCTTAAGAGATGGTGGGTAACATTTAACCTAGAGACAAAATATTTCTCCTTAAGGCATATGTGGGTTCTACTTCTGGGATTACCTCTGTATTTGTGGAATGAAGGGGCACTGTCGACCATTGGAAACTCACTAGGAAAGTTTATCATGATAGATAGAGGAAATATTTAGGTGACAAACAAAAAAGTTGGAAGGGATTTGGTTGAAAGGGATGTTCATATGGGGTTTCCAGAGACTATAGAGATTGAGTGGCATGGTAACTATTGTCTTTGGAGATTATACTTTCTTGGGATTTCTTTTAGATCCATTTACTGCAGAAGTAGTTCGCATCTGCAGTGATATTGTAAAGGTTATGAAGATGTTGGTTTAACTCAGGATGATAATGATATTTTATATAGTACTCTCGACTCTTCTGTGGAAACCGACTTCTATGGGTTAGAAGAATCTCATTGGGACTGGGTCAATCCAAGCTTCTTGGAGATTTCTTCTTTTGTAATCGATAAGTTACAAGAACATTTCCCTGTCGTTTACAATTCTCTTTTAGTGTGGGAGAAAGAATTAATAAATTCAGATCGGATTACAATTCTCTTTTAGTGTGGGAGAAAGAATTAATAAATTCCTCTATTTGGCTTAAGTGTTTTAATACAAAGTTTGTTTCTCCATCTTTAGCTGAGACAGGGGGATCAATTGATATTTTTCATTCCTTGGGGGGTCGAGATTCCTTAAATATCTTGACGAGTGTAACCCAACCTTTGGAGATAGTGATTAACCTTGACAGTTTGAATTTTTCAAGAGTCCAAAAAGCCTCTCGTATTTCTCCTTTGGAACCTTCCATTCCTGCTGAACCTTTTAGTAGTCCTGAGACTAGTCATTTGAGATGGGTCACCCTGCCTCGCCACCTAGGTATAGAGAACCAGAAGAGGAGGATTCAACCCTCTCTGTTGTAATGGACTCATTGATTCCTTTCATCCATGGAAATGACAAAAATGTACAATTACCTATTTTTATAGGGAAATCGGTCATTGACCTAGTGTCTAGGATTGGGGAGGCTAGCAGTTCAAGGTCTACGGTGGTTGAGGTTGGAAAATAATTGGCATGGTCTAGGGGATTGGGAATTGAGAACTCACTTATTAAAACCATAAGCGTATGAAATAAATCTACACTTGAGGCTAATCCTGACTCTGTGTCACATAATCCTACTGAAGGTGGGGCCCTTAGAGCATTGAAGGGCCTTGCGAGGTCCAAATAATGTTATTACTCTCACTCAATTTAAGGGGGACTGGAGCCTCCCTAAAATTATCCTCGGTTTGAAGTTTTTTGGACAAAACTTCACCATTTTTTTTTTCTTTCAAGAGACTTTGGTTCACTTTGAAAAATCCTGTCATTTCTTTCAAATTCTTCGACCAAAGTGGTTATGTTGTGCGGTAAACTTTGTTGGTAATTTTGGAGGATTAATGGTTTCTTGGGATCCAATTTTTTTGATCTGGTGTCATTCCTGATGTGTGGTGGGATCTTATTGACAGGTTACTATTTAGAAAGAAAAAGACAGATTAATCTTTTCATTGTTTATAAATTCAAACTATGTAATTTGGTTAGTTTATGTTCCTTTCATTTGGCTACAAATCAATATTAATTTAAGTTAATGGATGGAGCATCTTAGATTGGATTCACTTAGTTTAATCTAAAATATTATTATCACAATTTATGATGTATAAGATGACAAAGTTAGCAATAATATCATAATATCATTGGTAGGCATTACTTATTTTTGTATACCTTCTACACAACTTACAAATTCTTTTAATTCTCAAAAGGACTAATTAAAATAATAACCTTCCTATCTAAATCCCATCAAATATGAAAATTTAATCTTTTAATACAAAATTATTAATAAGTTCTATCTATATTATATGATGTAAGTAACTAAAATTATGGAAATATGGCATTCTTTTATTTTAAGTACTTATAGTATATGAACTACTATTCTTGGTAATTGAACCCTTTCTTCCAGGATCAGAGGTCTCTTCTGCTTCTATCGTCGGTTTTTGTTTAGTGCTTCACGGGTGGACTTACTCCTTTGTTCTTGGTCAATTCATTACTTATTAACTTCCTTCATTGGACTTTGGTGATATCGTAGCCCTTGATTTAAGAACTTTGGTTTAAGTATTATCCAAGTGGAAGCTCGATGGCTCACAAATGGTTGGAGATTATAAATGCGGAGGTTAATGCGTTATTAAATGAGTCAGTAGAAGGACTATGGTAGGAGAAAGTAGTTAATACTTCCCATATTACTTCGGGGGTGTTCTCGGGGAAACCATCCATAGGTTTATGCTCCTTTGGTAACCAGTCTTATACCCAGAAATTATTTCAAAACTCTAAGCAGGGTTTAGCTCCTTCCTTAGATACCTTTCTACCAGCCCTATCCGAGTCTTCTCTAGGTGTTCCGTCTCAGAATCCGATGCTCAATCCATAGAAAGACAGTAGAGGGATTGGTAACATTGATCCTTGTTTTAAAAATCCTGGTCCAACTATCGCTTGGAAGAGCCGAAGACAGTGGACCGCAAATAAATCAGTTAAAAGAATGGTATTAGGCTCGGACATTGGGCTGGAGGACACCTGCAGGATGGTGCTTTGCGGCTTAGTGGGGAGATTTTCATATAGTAATTTATGTGAGGAGAAATTATCGGTTTGGCTAGAGTGGGTTTGGTTTCCGGTACTAGGATATCTTCCAGAGGTTTGTTTCTTAACTAAAGGTTGGATAGGGTTTATATGTAACTGTCCAAAATATGTAGCAACTCTGTTAGAAAAGAATTGGGTTAATGGAACAAGCAATCTCATGCTTAAGAGATGGCGGGTAGCATTTAATCTAGAGATGGGATATTTCTCCTTAAGGAATATGTGGGTTCTACTCTCGAGATTACCTCTATATTTTTGGAATGAAGGGGCAATGGCGACCATTGGAGACTCACTAGGAAATTTTATCATGATAGATAGAGGTAATATTGAGGTGACAACTAGAAAAGTTGGTAGGGTTCTAGTTGAAATGGGCGTTCATCTGGGGTTGTTGGAGACTATAGAGATTGAGTGGCATGGAAATTGTTGTCTTCAAAGATTAGACTACCTTGGGATTCCATTCGGATGTGGTTATTGCAGAAGCACTTCTCATCTACGGTGAGATTGTAAAGGTTCTGAAGATGTTGTTTTAACTCAGGAAGATACTGATATTTTATATATTACTCCTGACTCTTCTGTGGAAATTGGCTTCTATGGGTTAGAAGAATTTCATCGGGATCAGGTTGATCCCATCTTTTTGGAGAATTCCTCTTTTGTAATTGGTAAGTTACAAGCACATTGCCCTATCTTTTACAATTCTCTTTCTGTGTGGGAGCGAGAATTAATAAATTCCTCCATTTGGCTTAAGAGTGTTACTACAAAGTCTGTTTCGCCACCTTTAGCCAAGACAGTGAGATCGGTTGATAATTGTCGTACTCCAGGGGGTCAAGATTCCTTAAATATCTCGATGAGTGTAACCCCACCTTTGGAGCCAGTGACTAACATTGACAATTTGGATTTATCAAGAGTCCAAAAATCCTCTCGTATTTCTACTCTAGAACTTTCCATTCCCGTTGATCCCATTAGTAGTCCGGAGACTAGTCAATTGATGGCAGGTCACCCTGCCTTGCCACCTGGGTATAGAGAGCTGGAAGAGGAGGAGTCAACCCTCTCTGTTGTACTGAACTCACTAATTCCTTTCATCCGAGGAAATGACACAAATGTACAATTACCAGTTTTTCTAGGGAAATCGGTCATTGACCCAGTGGTCGGGAATGGGGAGGCTAGCAGCCCGAGGTCTATGGTGGTTGAGGTTAGAAAAAAATTTGCATGCTCCAGGGGTTTGGGAATTGAACACTCACTTATTAAAACCAGAACCGCACGAAAGAAATCCACACTTGAAGTTAATCATGACTATGTGTCACATACTCCTACTGAAGGTGGGGCCCTTAGAGCTTTGAAGGCCCTTGCGAGGTCTAAGTAATGTTATTACTCTCACTCAATTTAAGGGGGACTGGAGGCTCCCTAAAATTAGCCTCAGTTCGAAGTGTTTTGGACAAAAATCGACAAAATATTGTTTTCTTTCAAGAGACTCTGGTTCACTTTGAAAAAGCCCGAAATTTCTTTCAAATTCTATGGCCACAGTGGTTATGTTGTGCAGTGAACTCTGTTGGTAATTCTGGAGGGTTAATGGTTTCTTGGTATCCAATTTTTTTTTATCTGGTGTTGTTCCCAACGTGTGTTGGGATCTTATTGACAGGTTACTATTTAGAAAGAAAAAGACAGATTAATCTCCTAAATGTTTATAGGCCTTGCGTGGAGCGCAAACATTTCTGGGAAAGGATGGAATCTTCTAGCTTGTCGACCCTAAGAAATATTATTCTAGTAGGGTACCTTAATTTGACTTTATCTATAGCTGAAATTTAGGGCGGTGCAGTCTCCCTGGCGTCTATCGCAAGTTTTTTCATTATTTTTTTTCATAAAAATAAGCTCATTGATATTGTTCCTGGGAAAGTGGCACTTACTTGGAGAAATGGTCGGGCGGGAGATGATTTTATAGCTAATATAATTGATAGATCCTTGATTTCTAAAGATTTAGTGAATTCGATTGGCATCTATAGAGCTTGGGTGCAATTCCCATTTATCTCAGACCATGCCCCGATATTACTTCAGCTGGATCTTCCTCTGCTTTTTAAGCCTTATTCATTCAAATTCAATCCCATGTGGATTATAGAACAAGGTTTTATTTCAATGGTTCAAAAACTATGGACAGATCCAATTTATCTAAAGGAGTCTGGTAAGCAAAAGAGACTTGTCTAGAAATTAAAAGATTTAAAATCACTTATGAAAGTTTGAAAGAAGGAACAAAGGAATTGAAAAAATGCTAGGCTCTATGGACTGGGGGAAGATATCTTCTTTAGGTTACAAAATTTCATAGAGGGCACCTGTCTCAACTTGTTATATTTTACATTAAAGGAGTTGGAACAAGAAAGGAATACTTTACTTAAGGAAATTTAAGAGCAGTGGCGTCAGCGAAGTCGAGCAATCTGGATTCAAAGTGGAGATCTAAACACAATTTTTTTTCATAATTTCGTGAGCTTCAGGAGAAATGACAAGTATGTTTGGGAGATACAAGATGAAGAGGGACAACTTTACAATGGTCAATAAAATATTAAAAAAGCTTCTCTAAAACATTTTAAATATTTTTACAATGAACATGTGGCTCCAACTCCTGGTGAGTTAGGGTGGTAGCATTGTTTCCAAATATGTTAAATGACTTAGAGGTTGAAGCCCTCTTCAAACCTATTGACAAGGAGGAGATGAAGAAAGTAATAACAAATTTTAAAGTGGATAAGAGTCTGGGCCCGGATGGCTGGACAATTGAGTTTTTTAAGCATCTTTTTTATATTGTTGGGGAGGAGCTCTTGGAAATGATTGAAGAGTCTAGAACTAAGGGATTTATTCCAGTGGCACTAAAATCAACGTTTATTAATTTAATTCCCAAAGTAAACAAGCCTCTTCATTTTGGAGATTACAGACTGATCTCTCTGTGTAATCTTTGTTACAAAATCATTTCAAAGATCATAGCAAATCAAATTAAATCTATTTTTTCTAGATCTCTTTCGGAAGAGCAACTAGGTTTCTTATAGGGGAGATAGATACAAGATTCCATAGGCATAGTACATGAATGAATTCACATAATTAAAAATAAGAAATGAAAGTATTTGGTATTAAAGTTGGATTTACAAAAAGCATATGACTTTATTAACTGGGACTTGTTGCATATGCTACTTCTCCAAATCGGTATGGGCCTAAATATGACAAACTAGATAATGAGTTGTGTGGTTTCTACTTCCTACCCAGTTATGATTAATGGAGAAGCCACTGATTTCTTTAAAAGTGGTAGAGGCATGAGGCAAGGTTTTCCCTTATCACCTTTTCTTTTCATTTTAGTTATGGAAGGACTGAGCCTCCTTTTGAAAGAAATCCAAAGAGAGGGTAAGCTTACAGGTATTAAATTTTCCAGGTCCATAAAAATATTGCATATTCTATTTGTGGATGATGTTATTACAATGACAGACACAACTATGAAGGAGTGGTGGGAGATTGATAAAGTGCTAAAATTCTTCTGTTTCACCTCTGGTTTAAATATAAATGAAACAAAGTCTACATTTCATCAAGTTGGTCTATTGGATCAAGATCTTATTCCCTTCAAAGTTTCTTTTCCTTTGAGATTTATGGAGTTGGATGTGGGGTTCAAATATCTTGTATTTTTTGTTAAGGAAGGAGAACAATGATCCAAAGATTGGCATTGGTTAATAAAAAAGTTGGAGAAAAGGATTAATAATTCGTGTTATAGGTGGTTGTCCTTACGAGGATGTCTCACCCTCTTGAAAGTTGTGCTAACTAGCCATCCAATTTATTGGATGTCTCCGACAGTTGTCCCTTGTTATTTATTGAATACTCTAAGGAAATTGATGTACAATTTTCTATGGAAAAGAAATAGTGACTCTCACCAAATGCACTTGTGTAATTGGGAGAGGATTACCCTTCCTAAGTTATACGGGGGTTGGGGAATACGCAATATATTTAACTTCATCACTTCATTAGCAGTGAATACTCTTTGGAGAGTGTTGATGGGAGAGGTCATTTGGCATAGGGTCGTGATTGACAAATATCTACATCACGTGACTGTGATTAACTGGTTTAGATCACAGTCTTTCCAACAAATTGGGGCTTCTAGAATCTAGAGTCGACTGTTAAAAGTTATTCAATTAGTAACACATTCTTTAAGATGGATTCCAAGGACAGGTTGGCTTATTGTGTTGGGAAAAGACCGAATCCTAGGAATGGGAGATAGCTCATTTCTCTCTAGTAATCTTTTGACTATTTAAAGTGAAAAAAACATCATTGCTCTATCATAGGCCAAGAATTTATCAGATAACCAGACATTTTATTCCTATTGGATTTGCAACAGTGATTTGGGTTTAGAGGGCGATCATGCATTGTAGTGGGATCAATTTAGATGGGCACTCATCGATTCCAGAGAACTTATCCAAAATTTGAGAGATAAACTTATGTGGATTGGAGGAGATAATACATGATCTCCTTTCGTTAAAAAATTCTATATGAGAATAATTTACTCTAAAAGGTTGTTAATGGTAGAGAAGTGGAGACAATCCATTTGGAAATGGAAAGCCCAATTAACAATTAAATTGTTTATATGGCTAGCAATGGAGGGTAAAATATTAACTTGGACTCTTTAAAAAAAGGGGTTGGGAAGGACCTAGGTGTTGTCCTCTGTATAAACTTGAAGCAGAAACTTCCATACACCTTTTCAAACTCTTCCCATTTGATGTTTTTGTCTAGAATTTGATTTTAAAGGAGTTAAATTTGAAAAGTTGTTGGCCTAGGAAAACTCTTTTGGAATGTTTAAAAAATTGGCATTTGGAAAATATAGTCCCCACTCAGATAGCAGATCATATTAGTTGGTTCATTTGGCATGAGCGAAACAAAAATCTATTTGAAGAGTCCATCTCGTCTATTCAAGAAGTGATTTATAAGACATTGGTATTACAAACCAGATTCTTTACTCAACTGAAGGATAGACCTTTGAGGGATATTATGATCTCCCATCAAAAGGATTCTACATTGGCATGGTTTGTTGGAGCATCTCAAGGAGGTGGCAGCAGGTGTGGTGTAGGAGGTGTAATAAAAGATTTGGATGCTATTGTTATTAGATGGACATTAAATTTTGGTAGGGGAAGCTATACAAAAGAGGAACTCATGGGATCTTGGGCCACACTCTTGTTAGCACATCACTTATCTTTACCCTGCATCCATTTTCTAGAATATTCACAAGTAGTTATCGATTGGATTTTAAGCAAAGGTAGGCTTCATGTAAGCTCTATGGAAGGTTGGAAAGCTATAATAAAATCACTTTCAAAGAAGTTTCAGTATGTTAGCTACCAACATATTTACATAAATTTTAATACTGAAGTATACAAGTTATCAAAGAAGGCCATCGAAGAACCAGATGACACTTTATCTTATTACCTCTAGACAAATGGAGTTGAAGGACTAGGAGATAGATTAGAATCAATTAGTATTTTTGGGGAGATATTTTAATTTATTGACGGTATAGTTTATATACTTTGTTAGTTGACAACTATTCATTTTTGTTTTTTGTATTTTGATGATGACTTGCTTTATTGATTCCAGTATGGACTTTGAGCATACCTGAAAATACCAGTCTCCTCATCTTTTTTGTAAGATTGGTTCAGTTTAATATTAGTATTTCCATGTAATGGATCCTCGAATATGAGATGGAATATGTAAAAAAATTATATATCTAATACAATTGAACAAATTGTTTAAAACACATAATTTTTACATGTACTTAAAATGTTTTATACAACTGAATGATCAAGTGATAACCTATTTGTTCTTTGAAATGTTTTATATAATTCAATGATCAAGGGATAACCTATTTGTTCTTTAAATAATTTAATAATATGTTTGCTTTCTAATTCTATAGATAACAATACTAAAACTTATTTTAGTAAATAGTGGTAACTATGATAGAATATAAGAAAAGAATTCATGAATAAGTGTTATCTCTTATTTACTAATATGTTTAGCATGCCAACCTTGAAATTGTGCTAATTTACTATACATTAAAATTTATTACAGGATAAATATACAATATTTATGTTATAAATATCCCTTTCTATTTATGTTTGATTTATGCTTGGAATTTTGAAAGTGAAATATAAAATAAATGATCTTGGACTAAAATTAAATTTTAAATTTGACATAGAGTTAATAACAATATTTTAGAAAACCAAATCTTCACATAAACTTTTTATATTAGAAAATGAATTTTCCAAACTATTTGTATTCTTATTATATATAAGATATAAATGGTCTTGGTTCTAAAAATGTTGTCAATTAGATAAATTCATTATGATAGGTGAACATCTATTTCCCAAATTTACCTAGAATATTTGTTTTCAAGTTAGTTGAACAATTTTAATGGAATGTTGATTTTGTTTTTTATATGGAATTAAAATATTTAAAATATTTGATAAAAATAAACATGTGCCAAAACTTATTTCTTTTATTTGATAACTCAATGTATAATATATGAATTACATGTTCCTCAACTATGCTACATGACATAATTCATAAAATGATTGACAATATTTTGTAAAAATATCTAAATTTATAAGGATTCAATATTGTTTATAGAAAATTCTAGCTATTTTAAAAGTAAAATACTTTTATCCTATAGAATTTGGATGAATTGTTTTAAAAATAAAATTGGGAAATATATTTTTGAAAAAAAGATGGAAAATTAACCTATTAATAAAACTTAGCCGCTAAATTGTGTTGTCATCATAACACTCAAAATACATAAAAATTCCATTTAACATCATTTAAAACCATTATAATCTATTTACAAAACTTTAACATTGCAATTTCTGAAGCTAAACGATTTCTTTCCCAAGATTCCCTCAATAGTCCAAATGTTGTCCATTTTTAAAACTTATACTTTTTTTAATAAGAAAATGTAGTTCCAATCATTCATAATCAGAGCTCGAGCCTAAGATGCAATTCTACGAATGAATACCAAACCAATAGGATTTTGGAAATGGAAAATGAGCTTGACGAGTATGACATAAATGAAATAGGGTGCCAAGTAATACACATGTAGGTTTATTATAGCATGCCCATAAATAAGATAAAAATTACTCTAAATGCATACCTAAGAGCCAAATTATTGCATGAACAACAATCCCTTAAAAATACTTGGGTAGTTGTAATGCTATCGAAAGTACAACCAATATACAAATGCGACCAGGAGGGTGAAGTCAAATAATTTCTAACGTCTTATGTCATGGCCATAGTCAAGACCAAAAAAATAAATCTAATACATGTGCAGGTAAGGGAAACTGTTGGTCTCGAAGCATGTGAATGCACACAATTTGTGAGAGTCTAGGAATAGTAGTTACAACCAAGCTTCTACTACATTCAAAAGTTAGAAAATTTGGAAAATTAAAAATCAAAGTGATCTTAGCAACACCACCTCTGCATCAAAGCTCAAACAATGTTGTTAAAAAAGCATGATCATATCAATCGAATGCACCAACAAGATATCACCACCACTAGTGGACCAAAACTCATCCCAACCTACACAACGCACCGTTGTGACACCAACACAAGAAACAAAAGCATGTGTAGTGCAAATGGAAGCCAACCACCTCCATGACTAAAAAGAACAATAGTGATGACCACTATCATGATAGAAAAACAAGAAACTAAACTCAAACTGAAAAGGAAACCCAAACTCAAAACCTAAATATACAAATTCACAACTGCACACTACATATTACACTAATGAGTATGCTTGAAACATAGGACACTTGGTGAAAACACAAGATGATTGTCACCACTACATGACACCACGAGAAAACCAAAAAATAAGAAAAACCCTATCATTCACCCTCATGGTAACAATGAAACAAGAAATGAAACCACCACTGCAACAAGTAAACAAAAAATAAAACCTAAATAGGAAAGGAAACCAAATCTACTAAATAACCACTAGGTGATGTTGGGAAAACAGGATCGCGGAGAAATAAAATAAACAAATTCAGAAATAAAACAAAGAAAATACATAATACAATAGAGATATAGATATACGTGGTTCATCCAATGTGGGCTACGTCCACCAAATAGAGATATAGATATACGTGGTTCATCCAATGTGGGCTACGTCCACCAAAAAATTTTCTAGGTCCTTCCGTTTTTATTATCCAGCAAAATGAATGGATACAACCTACAACACGCCTATTGTAACTTCCTCTTCTTTCTCTCACACTCTCCTCTCTTAGAATATAATAATCACACTCATACACAACCACAAAAAAATTACATCATAAAATAGGGTTGCATTTTAGGGAAACAAATCCCTAAAATAACTTCTACCGTCAGATTTATGACCTTATAATGAGCGGTCCAGATTGACTACAAAATTAGAATATTTTACAAGGGGTTTTTTCCCAAAATACCCCATCAGGGGGGGTCTAAAAATTTTTTTGTCACCCCCCCGCCCCCCTAATACCTCCCTGGTGAGAATTATGGGTGGGAAATAC
>CBVK0102913975.1:0-12170 GCA_900067695.1 Picea abies
CTATGCTTTTTGGATTAATTCATCGTTTAGCCACCAAATCACCCTTATTTCTCCTCTTGTTCCCTGTTTGTGCTTGACTATAGTCTACGGGAAAAAATAGACTACTAAGCCATTCCCTGCTGGCCTACTCTTGGGAACAAGACATCACAGTCATGACATATGTGCTCTTATTAAGTTGAGAATCAAAGAAAAATTTCCCATCACATTCATTGATGACCTCTTCAATGAGTTCCATGAGGCATATTTCTTCACTAAACTAGACCTTCAAATTGGGTATCACAAAATTCAAGTGAAGGAGGTGGACATTATTATGTCTTCCTTCCATGCACATGAAGAAAATTATGAGTTTGTAGTGATTCGTTTTGGTCATTGCAATGCCTTTTCCACTTTTTAAAGCCTCATGAATCAAATTGCAATGCATTTCTAGATCAACATGGACCATCATATCTTGAATTACCTTTTGGAAAAATGGTTTTCCTAACTAGAGTAGCACAAGTGGGTCACTAAGATGTTATGTTATGATTATGATATTATATACAAGAAGGATAAATAGAATGTAGTGGTTGATGCTTTGTCTAGGAAATATGAGGAGTAAGGGTCCCTCTTTACCTTATCCTTATGGGTATCTGATTAGGTTGAAGAGGTATGAAAAGAATGGTTGGATAATGATATAATGGTTCAACTTAGTCAATGAATCAAGGGGGACTCGAACCTCCTACCAGATATAAATGGTAGTAGGACACCTTGTGGCATAAAGGGTGTTTTGTTTTGTACAAATTTCTACTTTAAAAGAATAGGTGTTAGCATAAATTCATTCATCTCCTATTGCAAGTCAACCTAGCTTTTATAAAACATACAAATAATCTAAGAAATTGTTTTTTCCCTTGGCATGAAAAAGGTAATCCATACCTTTTTATTTGAATGACTATCAAAGGAACAAGGGGGAAACACTAAAGACCCCCCAAGGAATTGTAGTCACTACAAAATCATTACTACTATCTAGGATGACTATTTCATGGATTTTATAGTAAGCCTCCCTAAGGTTGACATAATTTTTTTTATCATGGTGGTATTTGACCACCTTTCCAAATATTCTCACTTTTTTTCCTTAACACACCCTTTTATTCCATCCATGATTGCTTGAGTATTCATGGATCATATTTTTAAATTACGCAAAATCCCTAATTATATTGCAATAGGTCATGGCACATGCTTCCACCTTCACTAGTAAACTTAACACACCCTTTTATTCCATCCATGATTGCTTGAGTATTCATGGATCATATTTTTAAATTACGCAAAATCCCTAATTATATTGCAATAGGTCATGGCACATGCTTCCACCTTCACTAGTAAATCTTATGACGATTTTTCTAAACTACAGGGCACACACTTGAAAATGAGTATGGATTATCATCCACGAACAAATGGTCAAATGGAGGTAGTCGACAAGTTCCTAGAAATTTATTTAAAATGTTTCACCTTGGATCAACAATGCCAATGGGTTTAATGGCTACCCTTTACTGAATCGTAGTACAATACCACTTATCATGGTGTTGCCAAAATGTCACCATATGAAATTTATTTAAAATGTTTCACCTTGGATCAACAATGCCAATGGGTTTAATGGCTACCCTTTACTGAATCGTAGTACAATACCACTTATCATGGTGTTGCCAAAATGTCACCATATGAAGTTGTATATGGTGAAAAAACTAGTTGGCGGCTTGATATTTACTAGGGATATATTAAGTTCAAGCAATGGATCACATACTTACCACCAAAGAAACCATTCTTATTACACTTAAGGACAACCTAGTTTTGGCTTAAAATATAATTAGGCACTAGGAAGATCAACATCACTCTAAGTGTTCTTTTGAAGAAGGGGATCAAGTGTTTCTTTGTCTCTAACCCTATAAGTAGATCTCTCTAAAAGATAAGGGCCACTAGAAGCTAATGTTAATGATATATAAACCCTATCAGATCCTAGACTTGAACATTAGACAAGTGAACTACAATTTGACTTGTCCTACCCACTCCAAGTTACACCTAGTGTTTCATGTATCTTCTTTGAAGAAAGTCACGGGGCCAAATTTTTGAGTTCAAACAAACCTTCCTAAATTTGATTAAGAAGGTTCCATTTGGTTACAAATAGATTCAATATTAGTCAAAAGAGAGAGTTAATTATGTAGGTACACTACTTATGAAGTCTTGATACAAATGAAGGATATGTAACCTAAAGATACCACCTTGGAACTAGAAGTGATTTTATAGCAATTTCCACACTTCTAGCCATGAGGAAAAGTTGCTTTTGAAGGGGTGGGGCATGTTATAGTCCTGCAATTGTTGCGCTTTTTATGCTTCGACTGAGACCTTCCATCATCAGAATGAACATGAAGAGGGACAATGGGTCTCCTTGTCTGATGCCTCTCATGGGCCAGAAAGGTTTGGTTGGGGCTCCATTTATTAGGAGCGAGTAACTTGTCGTGGACACTAGGCTGACTATCCAGTTGATCTAGTGTTGGGTGAAGCCAAAGGCTTCTAGAGTCTTGACCATATAGTGCCAGCTAATTTTGTCATAATCTTTTGCTAGATCCAGTTGTATTATCATTCCCCCTATCCTCTGAATTTTCAGGGTGTGGATTAGCTTGTGGGCATGGATGATGTTGTCCATTATTTGTCTTCCTTCCACGAAGCCCACTTGTTCTTGTGATATCAATGTGGGTAGGAGAGGTTTCAATCTATTGGATATGACTTTGGATACTATCTTGTAAACCACATTGCATAGAGCTATAGGTTTGTAATGGTCGGGGATCCTAGCTTCATTTTATTTGGGAATTAGTGTAATCATTGTAGCATTTAGTGCTTTTAGAATGGAGGTTGACCGTCTAGAGTCCTCCACTACCCTATAAACATCATGTTTGACCACTTCCCAATAGGATTTGAAAAACTCCACTATGAAGCCATCTAGACCTGGGGCTTTCCCATTGGGCATTTCCTGGATCTTTTGGTCAATTTCCTCCTCAACAATGGGTTTATTTAGGTTATTATTTTGTTCCTCGGTGACTAGACGGGGGATGTGTTGGGTTATCCTTTGGATGGCCTATTTCCTCCTCAACAATGGGTTTATTTAGGTTATTATTTTGTTCCTCGGTGACTAGACGGGGGATGTGTTGGGTTATCCTTTGGATGGCCTCCATTCTGTATTTATTGGGTTCCTGGGATATCCCATGGAAGTGTTTTACCAGAGTAGTTTCAATCTCCTTGTGAGATTCTCTCTCGATCCCATCCTGATGCTTAATTTTCAGGATTTTGTTGTGAGCTCTTCTGGCAATGATTGTTCTATGAAAAAACTTGGTGTTCCACTCTCCTTCCCTTATCCATATCATTCGGGACTTTTGTCGCCAAAGAGTTTCTTCCTGTTGGCATATAGCTTCCCATTCCTGGGTCATCTAAATCTCTTCCTTTTTCTGGACCTCTGAATAGCCCTCAACTATGCAGATTTATTGGAGTTTTCTCATTCGAGGAGATGATTCATTTTTTCTTCCTTAGCTTGACAGAGGTGGCATCGTGATGGGCCAATAAATCCCATTTTCCTTAGGTTTTCCCAAGTTAGGATGTGGTTGTGAAGTACTAACCATTTGAAAATTGTAATTTTTGGCCATTGGGGGTTGTTCCAAAGTTTATCCCATTGTTGCGCTGGATCTTCTTGGTCCTGGTCCGCGATGTAATGTCAGACTTCTTTCAAGTTGAATTCCCCGCCATATTTTTGGCCCCATATCAGTTGGTCCTCTTCTTTCAAGACTGCAATTTTTCTTTTCCCCAGTTCCTCCTCCACCTCTTTCATGCTTGTTGCGGTTCGGTCGCTATTTTGCGAATTGAGATTGTACCACATTCTCCATCTGTTGTGATCTGTTTCTTGTTTCCAGTAATGGTAGAATCTGGTTTTTCCTTGCATGTTCATGTCCTGTTGGAGTTCCTCCTTGTTTGGATTTTCCATTCTAGGTTCCTGTTGCCAAGCATCCTCCTAGAATTTGGTTGTTTTTCCATTCCTCACTTCCCAAAAGCTGTGTGTTTGGATCTAGGTTTTGTTATGCCAAGCTAGATTCCAGATGGACGATCCCTCCCTGGTGACCCTAAAGCGGATTCGGTCCTAGTCGTTTATGTCTGGGGCATACTTGGCCTTCCATAGGTTTACCCTTGGTGTAGAAGTTTCTTTGACCCATTACCACCAGAGTTTTGCCTCGTATGTGTCGTTGGTTACTTGTGGGTCTTGTAGCCACAAACCTCCTTTGCTTTTTGGTTTGTAGACCTTCTCTTAGGCCACCAGGGCCCATTTTTCTTTGTTTTTTCTCCTCATCATAGGAAGTCCCTTTGGATGGTTCTTATTTTTTGTAGTATTCCCTCCGGGGTTGGAAAAATGGACATCATATAGGTTGGAATTGTTTGCAGAACCAACTTGGTCAGTATGAGTCTCCCCGCTAGATTGAGGGATATGTACGTCCAATTTTTCACCCTCTCCTGTAACTTGTTGATCAATCCCTCCCATGTTGATAAATTGTATGCTCTGTCTATCAGGAGGATGCCCAAATACTTGGTTGGGATTGTTTTGTGTTCAAAACACAAAATATTAGCCAAGTTTCTTTGGATTGTTGGGTTGGTGTTGAAGAAGTAGATCATAGATTTGGAGTGGTTGATCTTGGCACCCAAGGCTTCCCCAAACTCTTCTAATATTATTTTATAGGATTTTTCTTCTTTGACCGTGGGTGTGCCATGGAGTAAGGTGTCATCCACGAACTGTTGGTGTGTGGAAGTAGGGCAGTTTTCAAAGGGTTTGATGCCTGTTATTTCTCATGCTATTGTTACACTTTTTATGCTTCGACTGAGACCTTCCATCATCAGAATGAAAAGAAAGAGGGAAAGAGGGTCTCCTTGTTTGATGCCTCTCATAGGCCAGAAAGGTTTAGTCGGGGATCCATTTATTAGGGGCAAGTAACTTGTCATGGACACAAGGCTGACAATCCAGCTGATACAGTGCTGGGTGAAACCAAAGGCTTCCAGAGTCTTGACCATGTAGTTCCAACTAATTTTGTCATAATCTTTTGCTAGGTCGAAATTGTATTATCAGTCCCCCTCTCCTATGAATTTTCATGATGTGGATTAGCTCGTGTGCATGGATGATGTTGTCCATGATTTGTCTTCCTTCCATGAAACCTGCCTATTCTTATGAAATCATGGTGGGTAGGAGGGGTTTCAATCTACTGGCTATGACTTTGGAGAATATCTTGTAAACCACATTGCATAGAGCTATGGGTCCGTAATGGTCTGGGGTCCTGGCTTCATTTTCTCTGGGGATTAGAGTAATCATTGTAGCATTTAGCACTTTGAGAATGGAGGCTATCCATTTGGAGTCTTCCACTACCCTGTAAACGTCATGTTTGACCACTTCCCAATAGGCTTTGAAAAATTCCACTGTGAAACTATCTGGACCCGGGGCTTTCTCGTTGGGCATCTCCTGGATCACTTGGTCAGTTTCCTCCTTAACAATGGGTTTGTTTAAGTTGTTATTTTGTTCCTCGGTGACTAGACGGGGGATGTGTTGAGTTATCCTTTGGATGGCCTCCATTCTATCTTTGTTGGGTTCCTGGGCTATCCCATGGAAGTGATTTACCAGAGTAATTTCAATCTCCTTATGGGATTCTTTCTCGATCCCATCCTGATCCTTAATTTTTAGGATTTTATTGTGGGCTCTTCTAGCAATGGTTGTTCTATGAAAAAACTTGGTGTTCTGCTCTCCTTCCCTTAGCCATCTAATTCGGGACTTTTTTTTCCATAGAGTTTTTCCCTGCTGGCATCTAGATTCCCATTCCTGGGTCATCTAGATCTCTTCATTTTTTCGTTCCTCTATATAGCCCTCGTCTATGCATATTTCCTCGAGTTTTCTCATTTTGTATTCAATATTTGTTTTCTCTTAGTTTATATTTCCAAATATTTCCTTGTTCCACCCCATTGAGCTTATATTTGATGTGCTTTAGTTTCTTATAGAGTTTGAACACCCTTGTCCTTTGCTCTAGTTGTTCCTCCCGCCACCATTGTTTGATATTCTCCTTGAAAGTGGTGTGTTCGATCCAAAATTTCTCAAATCTTAAAGGTCTATTCTTCGGTGTGGTTTGGAAGTTTGCTTCCAGTTGGACTGGTCAGTGATCAGACCCTCCCTAGGGGAGGATGTTGCAGTCTAAGGTTAACCCCTGCAGAATGATAGACTCTGAAACCAAGAATTTTTCTAGTCTTGTCGCTACTTGATGTTGATTCATATGTTTATTGTTCCAGGTGAACTGTCCATTATTAGTTTTGATGTCCACCATCTTCGTTGTGTCTATGAACATTGAGAAATCTTTTGCATCCCTATCCAATCTTCTTGTACCTCCTTTTTTCTCCGCAAGTGACGTGATAATATTGAAGTCCCCTGCCAGGATCCATTGGAGGTTACTGGATCGGGTTTTAAGGTCTTCTAGGTCTCGTATCATTCTTCTCTTTTCCTCTGACACCTAGGGTCCATACACATTGGTGCATAGAATGACCTCTATATTTACTATGATTTGCATGCTAACCGTTGGTGTGTGCCTAGTAGCTTTGGCTGCTATTAGGCTCAACAATTGTGGGTTCCACAAGGTGAGAATGCCTCCTGCTATCTGGTGGCCTCTGACAGCCACCATCTTGTACTTGCTCCATTGTTGTTTGATGATTGTTTCCAGTATGTCTGTAGTGCATTTTGTCTCTTGAATGAAACAAAGATCCAGTTGTTCCTTCCTAAGTCTACTTTTGAGGATTCTCTGCTTTCGCGGGTTATTTAGGCCTCTTATATTCCACGTTATAACCTTCATTTAAACATGTGGGGGGGGAGTTGGGGAAGAGTTTCTTGATCTTACCCGAGTTTATCAGTAGCACTCCAAGTTCTTGTAGGGCTACACTATTTGATTTCTTGCCTTTTTTTCTCCTCGTCTGCTTGGGTGATAATTGTGGTTGTCCCTCGCCGGCTTTGATTCCTAGGTGTCCTACCTCCCCATGTGTGTGCTTGAGCCCTCTAGATTTGAATTCTTCCTTTAGGAGGAATAGGTATTGGATGAGATCTAGTTTCTTCGTTGGTACGTTGTCTACTCCCTGCCTTTTCCATTGCTCCAGTATGTTTGGGAGATCTATCCCTTCCCTTTCCACAAGGTCTCTGAGATCAGGGTCTTGGAGATCTATCCCTTCCCTTTCCACAAGGTCTCTGAGATCAGGGTCTTCTATACCCACTTCGCTTGGGGTCATGTCCGCATCTCCCTTTGCTTCTTGCATGGGGATGTTGTCCTCTCTGGTTTCTCCATCCATAGGAGTTTCGCCACTCCCCTATTCCTTCTTATTACTTGGGATATATGTGGCCTCATTTGTTACTTGTTCCCTAGCTTCTTGAGATTTTTCCGATTCCTTGCCACCTTCTGCCCCTTTATTGGTTGTGTCCCATCCTTTCGTTCTATTTCGGGCCTCCGAGTTGCTCTCTGTTGGGGTTTTACTTTGTTTCTTGTTAGCTCTGCTTCTGTGGTTCGGCTTCATAAACCCATCAACATCTTGTTGTGGTTTGGTGCTTTTCGCTTCTTGTTTTTTATTGAGAGGACATTCTTTGATTAGGTGTCCATGTTCATGACGTATTATGCATCAGAAGGGGATCTACTCGTAGTCTATGTTTTGGATCCATTCCTCATCCCTGAATTCCAGACTTATGGCTTCTGGGATTTCTCCTAACACATCCATCTCTATGCATATTATTGCATAGGATGTATATCTCCCTTTTAGGGTGGCTTATGAAGTCTTCACATATTTTCCCAGTTTTTTCCCTATTACTTCGAAGGTAGAGGGTAGCCAGTAATCTAACAGTAAGGAGTAAAATCTCAGACAGACCGATACATTCTTGAAAGTCTCTTTTTCTAGGGAGAAATTTTCCTTCCAAGGCTGCATGTATAGTCCTACTGAGGTGTGGAAGTATGCCCCCCCTCAAAGACCCTATCCTTGTCTTCCAGGTTCATGAATACTGCGATGAAGAAACCTTTCAAGCCTAGGTGGAGTTCCACTTCTCCGCTTGGCTTCTAGTGATATATAATCCAGTTGCGCAACGTTCTTTCTGTGGGCCACACCCATAAACTTGCAGATTAGCGCATGCATCTTCATTTGGTCCCTGTAGAGTTGTGTTTGCGTATTCTCTAGGATTACCTTGCGTATCATTGTTGTTTTAGGTTTACACAGGTTGCACCCTTCTGCCCCATTGGGCTTTGCTGTGTCTTGCGCAACACTCTGAGTCTCTCTGGCTTCTTGACCCATGCACTCGCTTTTTCCCTGGTTCCTTTCTTGATTTTTTTCTGGGTCTGATTCCAAGGTGCTTGGCATTGGTGCCTTGAAACCTATGCCTCTTGGCCCTTTCCCCTGTCCACCACTACCTGTTTGTATGAGGGGGCTCCATTACCCCCTCGCCCCCCCCTTTGGTACTCATCATGTCCTCTGCTATGGCTGCTGCTACCAAACCCTAACTTGCAGTTGCTCCAAACCCTGAAATTCTAATAGAATAGTTGTGTTTAAAGACATCACCATTTCACTAAAAAGATTATCAATTAAAATTTTTAGAGACTTTCTAACTACTTCATCAACCTCCATCAACCACTAGGTGTCATGATTCATTACTGCAAACTTTTGATCTTAACCTTCCTAAATGCGTTCAATCATAACTCTTGACACAAGCACCAACTCCTCATCCTACACTCACTTACTCTTCGTGATACACTCATGTGCCCAATCATGAAACAATCATCCATTATACTCTACATATATATTATCTTCATATTCCTATAGGATTTTATAGGAATCACATACCTACTATGCTACTACATAGATCTATGTACAATAGTTGTTCCTACACAACAACATCGTGGCTTAATGATGCAAAACTAAACTACATTATAAATGGGATATGGAGTCATTGAGTTGCATTAATATCCACGATTGTTATAATAGTTGAGAGGTCATAAGCCCACTCGTTACAAGTTAAAAATAAATTTAGAAGTTTTGCTTCTCCTTGTGATCAAGTCAAATTATATTATTTTATTTGATAACATTAAGATGTAAAACTATAATATTAATGGAAAATGTAATTATTAGGTTTGGGTTAAGGATAATAGCTTAAATATATAAAACTATTTAACATAAATCACATATGTAATCATTAGGTTGGATTAAGGTATACGTTGCATATGTAATCGTTATTTTTTGGGGGGGAATATTGTTCGAATTATAAAGGTTGGATTAAGGTATACGTTGCATATGTAATCGTTATTTTTTGGGGGGGGGAATATTGTTCGAATTATAATTTTATATATGTTGCATATGTAATGGTTGATTATTGGGGAATGTTGTTTAAATTAATAATTTTGTATATCTCGATGTGTTTCATATATGTAATGTAGTAATGTGGTGTTGGTTATGGGTATTCAAATTGTTTTATTCGGTAATTTAAAGTTTCATATATTTTGATTATTTTTTTTGAAAAATTGAAGATTTGGGTCATTTTAAAATTGGTCAAAATCTCTAAGGGAAAAATTCCCATCACAGAGGTGGAATTATGACTTCCAACATAGTTCCTATGAAATTTGGGGCTAATTTTGTGCAAAAAAGTGGGACAATATGAGTGCTCCTTATTCCAACATGTGTAATGATTTACATTATCAACATTTTCAATGATTTAAATGTATCAAAATATTTTATTTTATTGGACTCACTTAAACGAATCGGTGTGGTGTTTTTTCAATTGTTCATCCATTTTTCATGCCACAGATAAATTTAGGTCGAATGATTCACTGTATTGTCTTTTTGGTTGTGTTGTGTTTTGTCGTCAAACCCCTTCAATTAATATTATTAATCAAAATGATCTCTCTCAATGAATAAAGTATTGTTCTTCATGTCATACAGGGTGAGCTCGCGTTGTATTATGACTTAGAAGTTAGATGTGTTTGGATTTGTTGTGTGCGTGTGTAAAAGTGGCAAAATCTATCATAATTTAATTTTTAATTGGGAGTGAAAATAGTGATTATTGGTTGTTATTTATGTACATTGATTTATTACTATTATTTAAAAAATATCATTACTTGGTGGTTATGGTAATGGTGCAAAATTTTACTCTCTTCGAATACCTAAATTTTGAGTCATTTTCTATTTTCCTACATCTAAAAAAGATGAACTCTTATCCAATTAAACAAAGTTTTAAATTTTACTTCAAAATCAAATTTCGTATTACATACAATTAGGTGATGAAGAATTTTCCTTTGATTCTTCCAACAACGAGGTGGATTTTCTTAATAGATATTTTTACTTACATATCTCAGTAATTTGTTTTTTTAAGAATATAATTAAATAGGGGAACTTTAGATTATGATCAATATAGCATCATTTCCAGTGTCTAAGGCTTAGGAATTGAGAGGGTTCACCCTCGTTCTACTTCCAAGGGAGGCATTCTATATAATTTTAATGTTTAATAAAATGGAATTGAGATCTACTTATGTTATCACTTCCTTTATTCATATTCTTCCTATGTCCATGATGATGGCTTCTTTACATGGTTAGATGAATTTATTCTCCATGTTAACATAAAAGACTCAAGTTTTCTCTTAGTCATTGTTGAACATGCCATCATGATGTGTATCATATTTGCTTGAAATTTTATTCATATTCTTCTTATGTCCATGATGATGGCTTCTTTGCAGGGTTTTATTTATTCTCCATCTCAACATAAAAGACTCAAATTTTCTCTTAGTCATTGTTGAACATGCCATCAAGATTTCATTTATTCTCCATCTTAACATAAAAGACTGAAGTTTATCTTAGTCACTATTGAACATGCCATCATGATGTGTATCATATTTGTTTGAAATTTGTTCATCATGGTGTGCATCATAAGTTACATTTTATCTACAAGTTCTTATTGTTGCTTAGTGCTTTGTTTTTCCATTATCAAATGATCAATTAAATGTTGGATAATGGTGTACTTTTGTAAATATGGGTGTCCTTTGGACCATGTCATGAAATAATGGAGATTGATTCAACGAACTAGAGTAGATATTTTGTAGGAAAAAGAAAATAAAGATTTAGTTAATTCTAATAATTTTGCAAAACAATATAAAAGAGTTTAGAACTATGTGAGTTTTAGTTTTTTAAGGTAAATCCAAAATAGTAGCAATGAGAGATAATGAGGTAGAATGCATTAGGTATACTTAAAGCAGTAATGAAAACAATCATCCCTTTTTGGTTGAGTGTGAATTCATTGTGGAAGGGAATAGTATGGCAACAATTTCAAAGACAACATAAGAGTGTGAATTCATTGTGGAAGGGAATAGTATGGCAGGAATCTCAAAGACACGATAAGAGTGTGAATTCATTGTGGAAGGGAATAGTATGGCAGGAATTTCAAAGACACCATAATTTTATAGTTGATCCATTTTCTTATATTGTGATGGATATTACATCCAGTTTTGGTTAGACTCTTCAAATGTATGGCTTGTTAATTCATGATCCTTTTTTTTTCTAGAAAGAAGTCTTTCTCAATGACAAAGGTAGATTAGACTTCCCAAAAGTCTCCAAATAATATTTATATTTTTATAACCCTCTAGATTTAAATTTCATGCAATCAATCCAACAAACTGAGATGAATCTATTTATTTTTGACATGGGTATCTAGCCCATTTCCCTCCCTCTCATCTCATCTAAGTATATAGCCTCAAACCACTCTTAGAAATTCAGTGTTCTTCATTGGTCTGAGATTGATATTATTGTTTATCCTAGTTTTGACTATGAAATTTATGCTAAGTGTGTTGTGACCATCCTTAATGTTTATTGCATGAATTGGGACCATGATGTTGTTGACCAATTCCATGGATACCTAAATAAATATTATTTATGTCATGTTTTCCTTGGCTTCACTATGTATCTCAATGATAAGCATATTAGGGATGCTTGGATTCTCTGCATCAAAATCAATGGGTTTATCAATGTTACCGATTCCACCTATGCCACTATAGGTTTTCAATCCACTTTTCAATATGTGAATATTGTTATTGGGTGTCCCCAGTTTATTGGTCAAAGGTTTCTTGAAG
>CBVK0102913999.1:0-16722 GCA_900067695.1 Picea abies
TCAGTCTATGGGTGGAAGGAAATCGATTTGGTCATCTTGGTGTCCATCATTGACCATAGGTTGGACCAAAAAGTTCTCAGGAACCTATTGTATCGATCAGAGATAATAGTTTGTGCATAGAAGATCTTGGCGGTGGCCTTGACTATGATGCTCTTCTTACAAGGTGCTAAAATTTCCATCTTAGAGAATCAATTGAAGACCACGAAGGCACAGTCATTCCTATTCTTAGTTGAAGATAGATCGGACATGTAGTCCATGGTGATGGACTCCCAAGGCCTATGTGAACTAGGAAGAGGGGTGTATAGCCCCTGTTTCTTGATGGTAGGCTTGGCAATGGCACAAGCAATGCAAGATCTGATGTACTTGCAAACATCTTGTTGAAGCTTTGACCAATAAAAATTATTTTGCAATACTACCACTATAGTTTCTACACCAAAATGTCTCGCTTCCTGATTGTAATGAGCTTCCTAGATCACCTTGGCATGATCGCTTGAAGGAAAACAAAGATGGCTCAAATGACATAACAATTAATCTTGAAGGTGAAAGTTAGTAACTATTTTTCTTGTGCTCAATGTCTAATATGCAGTAGCAAAGTCAAATTCATTATTGTATAATTGTGAACATTCGTATGTCTCATGTCTAGAGGAGTTAAGAACTATGTTTAGCGCTGTCACCAGGGGATGAATAAGGAAATCTAAGACATGGTTGGTGCTACCCTTCTTGTACTTGATATTCAAGTGGAATTGATATAGGCACATGTACCACTTTTGATGGCAGTCATTATGTAACTTTCTTTTTTTCTGCATGAATTGCAGAGGCCTGTGATCAGTGTGGATGATTGTTTCCTTCCCTAGAATGTAATGCATCCACTGTCGACATGCATGCACAATGGAGTACATCTCTTTTGCGCAGGTGGGTTATCTATGAACAACATAAGATAGAGTTTCACTGTGATAGGCTACTAGATGCCCATGTCGAGTGAGGACTACACTGATAGCATAATCTGAAGCATATGTCTTAATCTCAAATGGTTGTTGCAGGTCTGGTAGAATGAGGAATGGTGTTGAGCAAAGGTGGAATTTCAAATCCTCAAATTTTTTTTGTTGGGGTGAGTACCACAAAAAATTAGTCTTTGTGCTACCCATAGTCGCCTAGCTTAGGACCCAAGCAATATGAGAGAACCCCAACACAAACCACCAATAAAAGTTGGTAAGGCCCAAGAATTTGTGGAGCTCGGTCATTGTCTTTGGGGCCGACCAATCACATATTACTTGGATCTTGGATGGATCCACATGTACACCATTATCATCCATGATGTAACCCAAATATTGGATTCACTGCATGTCGAAGGAACACTTCTCCAAATTATCATATAACTTGTGTTGTCACAGGGTGCCCAATACCGGCTGAATATGCTCCAAATGTTCCTCGAAAGTTTTATTTAAGATGAGGATGTCATCCAAATATACAACCACAAAGGATTTTGTGAATGGTAGTAATATATCATCCATTATCTGCATGAATGTGGCTGAGGCATTATTCTATGTCTCATAAACAACAATGAGACTTGAAGTTATTGATGGCTAGACTTATAGATCGATCAAAACACCCTTCATAAGTTATATTGATTCTATAATTGAACTACTTAGGTGTCATTGTTACTTTTTGGTGTCATTGTTACTTCATAAACTATATCACTTCTGTAATTGAACTAGTTAGGTTCCATTGTCAAAGTATAAGTGGATAGATCTAAGTATTAATAACTATTGACAATGTCACAAGTGTAAATTGAAATTTTCAAAACCTTCTTAAAATAAATTGATGAATAAAAGTTGTGGCATATTACTCATATCCATATCAATCCAAAGTGTGACTGAACTACCACACAATGCGCGTTCAATGCAACCCATCACATCAATGCGCATTCAATAAGGAAAGAGAGGCGCCAACCCTCTCATTTTTCCCTTGTATTTTAAATCTCAATGTAATAAATTTTAAAGTTTAATGTTGTAAGGTTGGAGTAAAGCCAAATTGGCCTTTTTGCAGGATGAGTGTAATTTCCTTTATTAAGGCTCGAGTTGGACAGATCTTGAGCAGTGCCTCAGATCTGAGAATGTACATGAACATTCAATGTAATTAGCCTTAGTAGATAGGCGGTGTAATGGTGATTGGACACCACTAGTGTAGTTGGAGGGAAGGCTCGAGGAGCCCCTCTTTTGGAAAAAACTCTTGTATCAAAATTCATTAGAGTTATATTAGTCGAGTGTAGATGATCGAGTTGAGAGAGCTCAAGAGAGGAAAGGAGAAAGACTTTGTTGCAGTCTCAGCTTCTAAACATTGTACAAACATTCATAAATTAATGAAAAGAGCAGTTTTTCTTGCATATAAGGCTCTGTGTGTTTTTATATGAGTTATGTGTTTTCTTCTGAATGTGTGTTTACTGTGTTTATGTTAATGTTGTAGATGTATGAATAGGTTTCAATCTGTAGGAAGAAGATAGAATTCTCTATCTTTGTGAGTTTGCTAAGAATTCTGATTTCTTTAGGCTATTGCAAGGAGTGCACGATAGGGTATAGATACCTTTGTAGTTAACGCAAGGAGTGTGTATTTTGAATTAGGTTTTCAGTTCAGAAAGAATGTGCTAGGAGGGCACACTAGAACAATCACAAACTTAGAAGGAGACTCAGATTTATTGAACACTCTAGAGGAAAGCCTGTGCAGAGAAAGCACAGCCAGAGTTACTGAATACTCTATAAGATCAGCAGGGAGTTCTTTGAGCAGGTGCAAGGAGTGCATGAGAATCCATTTGAGGAGAAAAGGGACTGAGACCTTTGAGGTTTGAGCAGTTGAATCTCAGGTGAAACATATTTTTTGAACACTTTGAAGGAAGCCTCAGCAAGGTGTGCTTCGAGCAGTGCAAGTGTGCATAGAAACTCTGCAAGGTGTGCATAGGCCAAGGACCTTTACAGGTTCAATTAGTGAAAAAAAAAAGTGCAAGGAGTGCTCACAGGGGTGAACTTATTCCAAGTTCATAAGCTTAAGAGGACGAGCATGGAGTTCTAGGAGGGCTTCAGAATTTTTCTAACCAGGAAGGAGGCCTGAGCCTCTTTAGGTTCAAGTGAGATAAAGCTCAGGAGAAATGGTGTTTTCAACAGTGTAGACATAAGCCAAGTCATTTGGACTTGTAGAGGAAAGGTCAAAGGGATGAGACCCTTTGAGTTTTAAAGCATTCAAGCTCAGGAGGGATAGCGTTTCCCAGAATCACAAGTTAGGGACCCAAGTTATCAGGCCCATAGGAGACAATCAAAGGCCCCAACCTTTGAAAAATTATTAAAGAAATCCTTCATTTCGAAGGAAAATGCATAGTGCAGCAGGAGAAGCTACAAGCATCATTAGATCAGCCACCAGGATAAATCTGGATCGTTATATCTACGTCTAGGAAAGCGAAGGAGAGTGCAGGAGGAAATTAGATCTGATCCGTCAGATCTAGGCATGAGATAAAGGAGTCGTCATATCAACAGAAGGTACATGGGGGATAAAAATAGATCCTAGACGTCGGATTTGGGAGCAGATACTGACATTCGTCGGATCTAGAGGAGTTGCACAAGGTTTAACCTTAGAAGTCCTTCGGAATTTGTGCATTCAGAAGGTATGGAGTGTGGAGGAATCAATTTCGTCGAAGTCCAGTAGTCTGAAGAGATATGGGTCGTCCATCTTGTGTACACATGGTAGACAATTCCTCACTTCTGAGGATAGCCACTCTGGAGGAAAGGAGGGTTGTGTTGGGTGAAAACTCTGGAAGATCCAGGAGTCGGAGTAGATCTAAGTTGTCCAAATGGAAGGGACAGGTGTCAACAGATCTCACAGCCCAGAGAAAAGGAACTCCAGAAGAAAGAGGGAAGGGGAGCATTGACCGAAAATCATCTTAAGCCCCAGAGGCAGGAACTCATCCTAACCGTTGATTTGAAGGTGGGGGGCATGTGGAGCAATCCCATGAATTCGGTGACAAGACACTTTGGGAGATTGGAGTAGCTTTTGGTGTTAAAATCTCTGAAGCTTGAAGGCTTAGCGTTTTTTGGGTTAAGCCTCGGGTCATAGCCCGTGGTCATATGAAGAAAGGGGGATTGGAGTAGCTTTTGGTGTTAAAATCTCTGAAGCTTGAAGGCTTAGCGTTTTTTGGGTTAAGCCTCGGGTCATAGCCCGTGGTCATATGAAGAAAGGGGGGGGCTTAGAAAAAGGAGCTAGCACTTGTATTTCAAATTTTAAAACGAAATATGGGATTAAAAGGAGCCCACGGGTTTCACAGAACCTGCACCTTAGGAAGAAAGGGGCCCATGTAAACTTGTTTGGGGGTCCAGCAGGGGCCCTAAGAGTCAATCTAACTTCAGTTCTTGAACAGTCCTAGACCGAGAGGTCGAGCAGCCCCGAGAGGAAGAGGGAGTCTATATCAAGTGGCATCATATCCCAAAAAAATATTTTTCTGATACCATCAAGTAGTACCAGAGCCACGAATTTTTCTATGTGTGAAATAGGGTTTTAGTCTGATACCATCAAGTGGTACTAGAGCTTGATTTCTACCTATAGATAGCAGGCAAAGGGGAAGGAAGAAGGGCATGATTCTCTGTGAATATTGTTGCAAGTTGTGCAACAGAAATTTGACATTTAGGAGGGTTGTAGGAGGAAACTGATAGCACTCTAAGTTGAAGAGCAGGTAAAGAAGAAAACCAGGTGGGTTGAGCCAGAAGAACCAGTTGCGTTCTTGGAGGCAGAGGTGAAAGTTGGATATTGAAGGCCATGGGCATGGTCGAGGAAAAGACCACCAGCAAATGGATAAAGAGCTCAAGGAGACCTGGGCAGAAATGGAGAAGTTGATGTTGAAGATGCAATGGGAAACACAAGGAGGCTAGAGGTATGAGTGGCCCTTGAAGAGGAGAGATAAGTGGTCAGTCCAGTAGTTGTTGGCCAGGAGACAGCAATAGGTACTAAGGAGGTGATTGAGGTAGGTTGAAACCCTCAGTGAAATGGAGGAGAAATTTTTCATTTGCAAGCCAGAAGTTGGAGAGAACCTCGGTGATGAGGAGGAGAAGAGATCAGCTAGAGATCTCATGAGACGCTAGGAGGGAAAAGTGAAAATTCAAATTTCCAGGTGGGAAATGAAGAGAGATATGTTGAAGATATCATAAACTTCCATGAGCACAGAAGTGAAATCCTAGATTTCCAGGTGGGAAAGGGAGATAAAATGAGATTATCTAAGAGACTCATGAACTCAACAAGGGTTTCAGATCAGCCAGTGCTATTGACAGAGGAGGAGAATCAGAAATGCATTATGATCATTGGGGGAGTTTAGATATTCCTTCCAAGCATCCAAGTTGAGGCCAAAGCATGTGTTGAGAGTACAAAAGAGGAAGGACAGCCAATCAAAACTTTCATGGAGGAGGAGATGGTGTAGAAATTGACATATTCCCAAGAGGAGATGAAGGAAGAGGAGCATACTAGTTAGATTCTCACTCAATGGGAGATGAAATTGAGGATGCTAGATGATTGGCTATGCCATCCATGCACAGAATACGACTGCCCCAAGGAGACATTTATCCAAAGTAAAGAAAAATTCTAGCCTCGGGAGCAACTCGATAAAGATGGACTTGTACCAGCATGAGGAAAAGGAACTGGTAGAATTTACACTTTTAGAGAAGGTAGTTGAGCAGCAACTCAATAATGAGGTTGTAGAGTCGGAGTCTGCAGAGTGCAAAAATCATGCCACAGAAGATGAAGATAGCATGGGATATTAGATTGATCTGCCCATTGAGGTGTGTGATGAGAAGGAGATAAAGCAGAATAGGTTGCAAAAGAAGAGCCAATGCATGAGCCAGCTAGATGAGGTGATCTAGGAGATCAGAGAGTTGATGTTGAGATCAGTAGAGGAAGTAGTTAGCAACAAATGGAAGATGAACAGAGGATAACCTGCAAGGGAAGCAAGACAACAACAACAACAGCAAAGGAAAGGAGTAGGTGGAAAACTTCACATAAAGACTTGGGATCCAGGGGGATTTCAATGGAGTAGAGGAGCTCATGAGAAGGAGCTCATGATTTTCCTAGCAGTGGAGTATGATGCTAGAGAATATTTCCACCTCGTCATGTGCTAGAAACCCAACACATCAATGCATGTTCAAGAAGGAAAGAGAGGCACCATCCCTCACATTTTACCCTTGTATTTTAAATCTCAAAGTAATAAATTTTAAAATTTAATGTTGTAAGGTTGGAGTAAAGCCAAATTGGCCTTTGTGCAGGATGAGTGTAATTTCCTTTATTAAGGCTCGATTTGGATAGATCTTGAGTAGTGCCTCAGATATGAGAATGTACATGAACATTCAATGTAATTAGCCTCAGTAGATAGGTGTTGTAATGGTGATTGGAAACCACTAGTGTAGTTGGAGGGAAGGCTCAAGGAGCCCCTCCTTTGGAAAAATCTCTTGTATCAGAATTCATTAGAGTTAGATTAGTCAAGTGTGTCTGAGCGAGTTGACATAGCTCAAGAAAGAAAAGGTGAAATACTTTACTATTGTCTAAGCTTGTAAACACTATACAGATATTCATAAATTAATGAAAAGAGCAGTTATTCCTGCATATAAGGTTCTATTTGTTTTTATATGAGTTCTTTGTTTTCTTCTGAATGTGTTTTTACTATGTTTATGTGAATGTCATAGATGTATGAATAGGTTTCAATCTGCAGGAAGAAGATATACTTCTCTATCTTTGTGAGTTTGCGAAGAATTATGGGTTCTTTAGGCTGGTACAAGGAGTGCACGACAGGGTATAGATACCTCTGTAGCCAATGTAAGGAGTGTGTGTTTTGAATTCAATTTTGAGTTCAGAAAGAAAGTTCCAAGAGGGAACATCAAAACAATTACAAACTCAGAAGGAGCCTCAGAGTTACTGAACACTCTAAAGGAAAGCATGTGTAGAGAAAGTGCAGCCAGAGTTACTGAATACTTTGTAAGATCAGCATAGATTACTTTGAGTAGGTGCAAGGAGTGCACAAGAATCCCTTTAAGGAGAAAAGGGACTGAGACCTTTGAGGTTTGAGCAGTTGAAGCTCAAGTGAAACAGAGTTGTTGAACACTCTGAAGGAAGTCTCAGCAAGGTGTGCTTCGAGCAGTGCAAGTTTTCACAGAAACTCTGCAAGGTGTGTAGAGGCCAAGGACCTTTATAGGTTCAATTGGTGAAAAAAAAAGCACAAGGAGTGCACGCAGGGGTGAAATTATTCCAAGTTCATATGCTCAAGAGGATGAGCGTGGCGTGCCAGGAGGGCATCAGAATTTTTCTAGTCAAACAAGAGGCCTAAACGTCTTTAGGTTTGAGCGAGATAAAGCTCATGAGAAATAGTGCTTTCAATAGTGAAAACAGAAGCCAAGTCATTTGTACTTGTAGAGGAAAGTTGAAAGGGTCGAGCCCCTTTGATTTTTAAAGAATTCAAGCTCAAGAGGGATAGAGTTTCCCATAAGCGCAAGTAGGGGACCCAATTTATCGGGCCCGTAAGAGACAATCAAAGGCCCCATCCTTTGAGAAATTATTAAAGAAATCCTTCATTTCGAACGAAAACACATAGTGCAACGGGAGAAGCTACAGGTGCCATTAGATGAGCTACTAGGAGAAATATGGACTGTTAGATCTACATCCAGGAAAGAGAAGGAGAGCGCGGGAGGAAATTAGATCTAAGCCGTCAAATCTAGGCGTGAGCTATAGGAGTCGTCAAATCAGCAGAAGGTACACGAGGGATAACAATATATCCTAGCCATCAGATCTAGGATAAGAGATCGACAATCATCGGATCTGGAGGAGTTGCGCAAGGTTTAACCTTAGAAGTCCTTCAAAATTCATGCATTCAGAAGGTTTGGAGTGTGGAGGAATCGGAATCACCAAATTCTAGAAGGTCAAAGAGATATGGGTCTTTCATATTGTGGACATGTGGTAGACGAACCCTCACTTCGAAGGATAGCCACTCTGGAGGAAAGGAGGGTTTTGCTGTGTGAAAACTCCTAAAGAGTTGGGATTCAGAGTAGATCTAAGTCATCAAAACAGAAGGGACAGGTGTCAACAGATATCACAATCCGAAGAAAAAGAACTTCAGAAGAAAGAGGGAAGGGGAGCATTGACATCAAGTTTTTTGAAGCCCCAGAGGCAGGAACTCATCCTGGTCATTGATTTAGAGGGGGGGCATGTGGAGAAATCCTATGAATTTGGTGACAGAACACTTCAGGAGATTAGATGAAGCCCCAGAGGCAGGAACTCATCCTGGTCATTGATTTAGAGGGGGGGCATGTGGAGAAATCCTATGAATTTGGTGACAGAACACTTCAGGAGATTAGAGTAGCGTTTGGTGTTAAAATATATGAATCTCGAAGGCTTAGCGCTTTTTGGGTTAAGCCCCAGGTCATAAGCCATGGTCATATGAAGAAAAGGGGGGGTTCATCAAAAGGAGCTAGTGCCTGTATTTTAAATTTTAAAAAGGAAAAGGGGCTTAGCAGGAGCCTGTGGGTTTCAAAGAACCTGTGCCTTAGGAAGAAAGGGGCCTGTGTAAACTTATTTGGGGGTCCAGCAGGGGCCCTAAGATTCAATCTGACTCCAGTTCTTGAACGATCCTAGACCGAGAGGTCGAGCAATCCCGGGAGGAAGAGTGGGTATGCATCATAAAGGAATCCCTAAATCACAGAATAACCAACCTCAAGACCACCAATCCAATCCCAAAGAACCTCTGCATCAGGAAGATAATCAGGCTCCACAACCAACAGTATCTCTGTGTTTATTACAATATCTCTATGTATTTCATTTTTTTATGTCTGCCTTCATTTCATTCTCATAGTAATCCAGACCAGTGGTATCAGAGCAGGATGTTGATTGTCGTTTATTAGTGCATGTCCTTGACGAGGTCAAGGTATAGAGAGTTGGGTATCTAGCTAGTTTCTCTTGAGGACAACTACTCTCGCAAGCCCAAGCGACGTCCCATGGGGGAAGAGAAGAGGCACGAGGGAGGAGAATATCCCATCAAGTTATTGCTCGCAGAAGCCCTCACGCAATAGAGGAATGAGATGTTAGATATTTTTTCCCAAATCCTTCAACGATTGTCGACAATAATGAGATGTTAGATATTTTTTCCCAAATCCTTCAACGATTGTCGACAATAATAGGCATGTCTTTGTCAAGAAATTGCTTTGGATACATTACCCCATTCAAGGTACAAGTTAATTTTCATATTCCCATATTTGAAGGTCAGATTGATGCAAATGCTTTGGAAAAATGGTTAAATTTTCTAGAAGTTTATTTCTTTGTTCACAATTTTTCCAATAGAGAAAATATCACCTTTTCACTCCTTAAAGCTCTCCCCAATGTCAAACATTCATGGGAAACTTACTGGGAGAAAAATTCCACAAAGGAGTTTGGAATATTTGGGGTCGAGCCCACTTGGTATTTGTTTATGGATGCATCCAAGGAGAAATATTACCCTATAGGAAACTATGATGAACAGTACATGAGATGGACCACGCTACATCAAAAGAGGGACCAAATAGTGCTAGAATTCACAAATACCTTTCATACTTTGTGCACCAAGCTGGGTATCAAAGACTCTGAGTGGCATCTGGTTCTGAAATACTGCAAGGATTTACACATGTACATCCAAACCGAAATGGAATTTATGAACATCTCATCATTGGGAGCTTCTTATAGATATGTTGTCAATATCAAGAAGAAATTTAAGCAGCAGAACAAGCGGGAATTTGGGTCTGCAAATCCGCAACAACCAAAGTATGGTAAAGGTGGCCCTAACTCATAGGAGAGTCAACTTGAAGAAAACCAATCCAATCCACATGAAAATAATGGCAATGGGAATATGAAGAAGGAATCTAGGAAGTGGTGTGACTTCCAAAAAATCCCTTGGCACAACACCGATGAATGTCACTCAAAACAATCATTGGTGGTCTAGCTCAAAGAAACAGAGTCGAGCCCCAACTCAGACTCTGATTCAGAAAATAATACAAGGAGACATATCATTTATGCAGAACCTACAGCTACTATCATGACCACAACAATCCTACCAGAAGACCCAGAGGATCCTGAGGAGGGGGAGCACACCTTCCATTCAAAGATGTGGGCGAAGGGGACCCCACTGAATTTCATTGTTCATAGAAAAATCCAAAAGAGCCTAATCTCGACAGAGGTCATCAAGTAGTTTGATTTTCCAACAACACCATACCCATAGCCATACAACATTGGGTGGATTTTCCAAGGTCGATATCTTCATGTCATCCAGTAGTGTCTCCTATCCTACAACATCAATCCCTTCAAGTATGAGGTATTGTGTGATGTTTCTCCACTGGAAGTTTGTCATGTTCTATTAGGCCACCCATATATGTGGAGGTGTCATATTGATCCAAATTAAGTTGAGAATGAAATGAATGTGGAAATATAATAAGTAAATACACAGATATATTTTCAGAAACACAGAGATACAATTATGCACAATTTTTATTAATGACATAAATGTATAGAGACTGTAAAATACATAGTGAATGAACTCGTTGGAATGGTAGCAGCTTAATGTTGAGAAGATATGTTATGGCTACACTCATTCACAAGAAGATTATGATGTTTACAATGAGGCTCCAAAGACCTTTTTAACATAAATAAAATACAAAACCCTAACCCCAGAATATGAAACGCCAAAAGGTTTGCGAGCCCTGATGGGGGTAGTTGATACGTTAACTTCCCAAGGGTGTAATTTTTGCATACGATCTCTATTTGGGGTGCATGATAGCTCATCGTAAAGTTCTATTTGAGGAATACACATGCTTCCATCACACATTGGGTAAATCCTACAATGTGGTTGTGGCATGTCCTAAAAATGTTGTTTAGGGACTCAAAATGACCCTGGAAATTTAGGACTCGAAAAACTGTAAACCAACTGCCACGGTGGAAACCCCTATTTTGAGCCATTGGAATAGGTGGGTAGCCACCAATTTCTTCTTGGATCATTATTCCCCTCTTAGGAGGCAATGGTCTCCATTGCTTCAAGTTCCCAAGGAAGATTTTGTTGAATCTGAACCTTGGTGAGTTGCTTGCCTTGCTGAAAAAGTTGTCCTGCTTAGCTTGTTGAAGTCTGTTATGAACCTGTTGTTGGAGGGGTTAGATCCGTTTAACCAATATAGTTGCATGACCTTCCTGAGTGTGGGAGTAATTTTTCGGTGAATATGTAACATGAAGAGAATGAAGGGATTTTTTATAACTTCTCTTAACTGGGTAGTGTGGAGGCACCCATGTAGGTGCAGTAAGAATATCTTGGTGCTCTTCTACAATCTACTTCTACTAGATAGAAAGGTCTTGGGTCAAGGTTGTAGTGGGTGTAGTGTCCTTCTGTTCACCTTCTTCACATATTTTGAAGAGGCTAAAATTTTTGGTATGAGAGATTACTTTGCAACATTGTTTTTTTAGGACAATAGTCGGAACTACCTATGGTATTATGTAGAGCCAACCCCCAAAGTAACAATGACGCTACAGGTTCGAGACTAAACAACATGATGCTTCCACATATCCAGTTTTCCTATTATAACATCACAGACTTACAGTGGAGAAAAATCACACAGTACCTCATCCTTGAAGGGATTGATGTTGTAGTATAGGAAACAATGTTGGTTGACATGAATATCTCGACCCTGGCGAAGCCAACCGATGTTGTATGGATGCGGGTGTGGTGTTGTTAGAAAATCCAACTGCTTGATGACCTCTATTGATATTAGGTTCTTCTGGATTCCACTATCAATAATGAAATGCAGCAAGGGCCCCTTCACCCACATTTTTGAATGGAAGAGGCACTCCCTCTCCTCAGGATCCTTCAGTTCTTCTGATTGGATTGTTTTGGTCGCGACAGTAGTAGTGGGTTATACATTAATTATTTGTCTTCTTTTATTATTGTCTAAATCAGAGTCTAATTCGGGGCTTGAATCTGTTTCTTTGAGATTTTCCACCAATGACTGTTTTGAGTGACATTCATCGGTGTTGCACCAAGGGATTTGTGGAAGTCGCACCACTTCCTAGTTTCCGTCTTCGTCTTCCCAATGTCATTTTTTTCCTGTGGCTTGGACTGGTGGTATTGAGGTTGGTTGTTCTATGAGTTAGGGTTTCCTTTACTAGAATTTGGTTGTTGTGGATTTGTATAACTGAACTCTCACTTGTTCTACTGCATAAAATTTTTCTCGAATTTGGAAGCATATCAATAAGCGGATCCTAGTGATGAAATGTCTATAAATTCCATTTCAGTTTGGATGTAACTGTGTAGAGTCCCAGGGTATTTTAGAACTAGATGTAGCTCAGAGTATTTGATACCCATATTGGTGTTGAAGGTATGGAAGGTATTTGTGAAATCTGACACTATTTGGCCCCTCTCTTGATGTAGTGTGGTCCATCCCATGTACTGGTCATCATAGTTTCCCACAGGGTAATATTTCTCCTTGAACTCATCCATAAAAAAATCCCAAGTGGGCTCGACCCTAAATATTCCAGACTCCTCTGTGGAATTTTTCTCCTAGTAAGTTTCCCACCAATGTTTGACATGGGGGAGAGCCTTAAGGAGCTCAAAGGTGATATTTTCTCTGTCGGAAAAATTGTGAACAAAGAAATAACCTTCTAGCAAATTTAACCACTTTTCCAAAGCATCCACATCAATCTAACCTTCATATACAAAAATATTAAAATTGACTTGTACCTTGAATGGGGAAGTGTCTCCAAAGTGACTTCTTGATGAAGATGCACCTGTTATTGTTGGTAATCATTGAAGGATTTGGGAAAAATTATCCAACATCGCGTTCCTTTGTTATGCAATAGATTCCACTAGAAACAACTTGATGGGATCTTTTTTTCCCTCGTCTCTCTTTTCTTCGGCCATGGGAGGTCTCTTAGGCTAGTAAGAGAAGTTTTCCTCAAGAGAAACTAGCCAGTGACCCAACTCTTTATACCCTAACCTCGCTGGGGACATGCACTAAGAAACGAAAAGGAGTAGCCTTTTCTGATACCACTAATATGAATTATTTTGAGAACAAAATGAAGATGTAAATATAATAAGTAAATACACAAATATATTTCCAGAAACACAGAGATACAATAATGCATAATTTTTGTTAATTGCGGAAATAGACATGAATTGTAAAAATAAAGAGTGAATGAACTTTCTAGAAGGGTGGCATATTGTCTCTAAGAAGAGATGTGATGGCTACGCTCATTCACACGAAGATTATGATGTTTACAATGAAGCTCCAAAGGCATTTTTAACATAAATAAAATCCAAAACGCTAACCCCAGAAGATGAAAGACCAAAAGGTTTGCGGGCCTCGATGGGGGTAGTTGATATGTCAACTTACCAAGAGCGTAACTTTTTCATACGATATTTGTTTAGGGCACACAATATCTCGTTGGAAAGGTATATCCAAGGACTACACATGTTTCTATCACACTTTGTCTAATGCATATAGTGTGACTATTCCACACCCAAAAAATGTTGTTTAGGACCTCAAAACAGACTCGGAATTTTATGACCAGAAAAACTATAGAAAAATTGGCAAGGTGGAAACCCCTGTTTTGACCCAGTGGAATAGGTGGGTGCGACTGATTTCCACATGGACAAATTGTCAATTGAAAATTATACATATACAAGAAAACTCTACAAAAGTATACAATGTTGGGTGCATATCATTCAAATAATTATTTGTCTCCCACTTCCACATCCAACTGAAAATATTGTTTGGTGAGTACCTCCATGCACTACTTGGACCCAACACTTATATTGTTTTATATAAAGAATGAGACATTTTTGTTTCTTGCCTCTCCTTGTCTACAGTTCTATGTGAAACAAGTCACTTATTTTTGCATGCCTTTACTAATGACCCCTACAACTACTATTGGTGCAAGTTCATCCTTTCCTCCAATGTCTTACTTTTGGTTCTTCAAAGTGAAAAAAAATCCAGGCTCCTTTAAGACTAACTCCATCAAAGTCTTTGATGTTTCTAACCTGATATTTTTTTGGTATTCACCATCTTTGGCACCCAAAGTTTCCTTTCCAAAAACCAACACTTCTTGTAGCTATGCAATGACACATTATCTTACTATGGATTCACCAATTGCCTCATTCAAATTTATGATTGATAGTGTTTTTATCCTCCCTAACTTCCTTCTAGTCATAATAGGCACACCAAAAGTATTGGTTGTTTCTAAGAATATCAAAAAACTCTCACGTGACACCTAAATATTTTTCGAAAGCTTGAGAAAGTCAAGTTCCCTAGGATGACTATATGGTCATCCAAAAGAGCCATTATCAAATCCAAAATACCAAACCATTTCCCAACCTTCAAAGTTAGGGTATGAACTACTCGTATCATTGGCTTCACTATTGAGTTCACCACATTTAATGTGGCCATTATTCTCTCAGTATGATAGTGAAGTTTTGTAGAATTATTTTCACTTACAAATTTATGGGTTACACCATTGTCGATCAAGGCTACCACCTTCAACCCATCCAAAGTTTCATTCACAAAACAAACACCACTCATATATTTGTCTTTCAATCCATGTTCATGACCTTCCAAAACAAACTTTCCCAGACTTACTATCAAGGAACCTAAAACCTACATCGTTTCCTTTTAATTATGTGGAACTGTGGATGCCTCCAAGACTTTTATATTCACCTTCAAAGTTGATTTCACTTAGTCTTCTTTCACGTCTTCTAATTTATTTTTCAAAGGATAATTCATTGAAAATTTATTTTGGTAACAAAGGAAACATTCTTTTTTTTTATCTCTTGACGTAGGCAATATTGGTTTCATCCTCATCACAATGTTGGAGTCATATTAAGCATATTCCTTTTTTAGCGATCCCAACTTAGGAAATGTCCAAGTCTTGACTTGGTCTCTCAAAGCCTTCTAATTTTGAACCCAACCTTCATCTTGTGAATTGATTTGTTCCAAATTGACCACATGCACTTGGCAGAAGTAACATATATCTTGATCCCAACGTTCTAGTCCCATGGTCATGACTTATGTAATATGTCCACTTATATATGCAATAGGCACACTTCCATGGTAGGTGTGGAGGGTTTCCTCAAAAGGTTGCAACACTAGACATTTCTTTCTTGATCAAATGGATAGAGTAGTGAACCGTCCATGTTTCCCTTATATGTAATTGGATTTTCTTTGACGCATGAGTCATACATATGGACCCAAGCGGAAAATCATCCCATAACTTGGGTGAACTAGTGAAAATTCAAGAACACATGGGCATGGTTGGATGGACATAGCCATCATGACTTGGAACAACTCAATGGATAGTCGATGGACAAGTCACTGAAGTGACAATGAATAGCACTTGGTTCCACCTTACCATGAAGGGGCTTGAAAGTGCATGGAAATCTCATATATAAAGGAGGATTCCTCAAATCTCTAAGGCATAGTTAGCAAGAGGAAAGAAGTCATCAAGGATTTATGCAGATGTTCCAAGTTCAAGGTTTGGGTACAATATAATGACTTTCATTGGCTAAGTGACAAAGAGAGGGAGATAAGGAGTATAGTAGGCAAGAATGCAATTTTTGTAGGGCTTGAATTGATAGTTATTGCATGGGGTATCAATGAACTTGTAACATAACACATATTCTCGTGGAATATTAAAGAATACCCATAATTTCACTAAATATTGATAAACACCTCCTAAAATTATTTTTTTGAACCCCCCTTATAATATATATTTCCAATTAAAAAAACCCTTACTATTACTAGCTACCCCTTTTTATACCCCCCAATATCTATAAACTCCCTCTTACCCTGAATATCCTTCCCAATACCTATAATATATTGACTTTATTTTTCACAATTTTAAAACCCACTTTATGAATGAACATGATAAGATATTGCTCAACAAGGTGAAGCCCTTGTGATTTCTTGTAGGCTACTTGTATTATGTAATTATAGTTTGTAAAGAAGCCATAAGAAATTGGTCACAGTCCTCTATTGTACTTGTAACATTATTTATAAAACAATTTTTTATGGAATATACCTTTAGTGTTGTCCATACCTATGTATTGTGGTTTCTTTATGGATATTAGATGTTATTGTTCCTTATAACTCTTGTGTTGGCTAAGTTAAAATAATGGCTTAGTATTGATTTGTAAATTTTCATGGATATTCAACTACAATACTTTGCCATAAGAGATCAAATAAATAAAATTGAAATCTACACTATGAAGGTTAAATTCATTTAGATTCCAGAATAATTTGTTAGTGATTTTCTTCTTATGCATAAAATAGATAAAATGCAGAAAGTAGAGAAAAGTAAAATACAATCACACACCATCCACTGAAGAACATAGAGATTTTCTTTGGGAAACCATTATGGGAGAAAACCCAACTAGAAGGTGAGGTTTCTCTGCTCTTTTTTCTTTGGTATGGAAATAATGTAAGTACAAAGGAGAGGGAACTCTCTATGGAGTTACCTGAGACCTGGGGCCCGTTAGGATACTACAATACATTAACCCGCTCTATTATTTTCTCTAATTTCCCACTCCCAATTTCTCTTCTCTTCTATGGAACAAGATACAATAACATATAATCGAACCCCTTCTCCTCCTAGTGGCCCGATATTTATCTAGGGGTAGGTTTTTTACTTCCTCAACCCTCAATTGTGATAGGGTTT
>CBVK0102914044.1:0-13717 GCA_900067695.1 Picea abies
TACGTCCACCAGAGAAATTGCCAGGTCCTTCCTTTATTATTATCCAGCAAATGAAGGGATACAACCTACAGCAAAACTCATTGTAACTTCCTCTTCCTTCTCTCACAGTCTCCTATCTCAGAATACAATATTCACCATCATCCATAGCCGCAATACATTTCCCTCATAAAAGAGGGTTGCCTTCTAGGGAAAAAAACCCTAACATAATCTCTACCGTTAGATCTACGACCTTATAATGAACGCTCTAGATTTACAATGAAATTACAATATACTTTTACAAGGCAATTTTTTCTTCAGGGGCTTCGCCCCCGAACCCCCGCTGGGGGCCCACTTGCCCCCAGAGCCCCCAGCCGGGGGGATGGACCCCGCAAAGGGGGTACCCCCCCTTTGCACTCCCCCATGTGGAAGAGTGTACATACTTCTGGGGTGTAAATACTTCATGGGGTATAAACACAGCTGAAAGCAAGGACCTCTGAATCAGGAAGATAATCAGGCTCCACAACCAATAGTCAACTAGGAATTTAGTAAGGGCGTAAGTCATTTAAAATGTGTAAGGGAATATGGGGACACCAAGGAGTGATTTTATGAATTCTTTTAGGTGGGTAAGGGAAATAGGAGAAATTAAATAGTTAATGAAATTAATTTCTGGTGCAACTAGGGGGATGGGTGACATGTGTACGGGGGCAGTTTTTTCTGAATTATATTAATGAAAATTAAATTAAATGGGAATTTGGGAAAAAAATGACTTAGAAACTCTATAAAAATGATGGAGGAGGAGGAGTATGGATCTTTGGTTGATGCGTAACGTTACACTTCTAAATTTTTGACTTGATTGACTTATCTTATGGGAGTTGGGATACCCATCTCGGGTAACAAGTGGTAGCTTGGCCTTGTGAGGCAAGATGGGAGCTAGTTTTTCTCTGGTATAGTGTGTGTGGCCCCCTGCAGCTCAGAGGACTAAGGGGGAAGAAGAGTACCCCTAGTGTTGGCTGGGAGGTACCGATGAAGTCACATCGATCCGCAAGTGGGAGCTGGATAGAGTGTGCGTGGGACAACTAATCGGAGCTCTCACCTTGGGCTATGGTACATATGCATTTCTTTGAATGGTAGATTATTATTTTCTTTCCTTTTCATTAGTATACTTATATTGTGTAAAGAAATGTGTTTTACTCAGCGTTTTTAATTGAGAAATTAAAGTCATCATAGACTTATGCTCGTTGTATTGAATTGATTTTCTTGTCATCCCGATCCCTAATTGTTATGACTGTTTTGTTTCGGTTCACTGATGTTTATGATTAGATTGCACTTTATCTTCTGCCCTTATCCCTAGGTCATCATTCCATTCCTAAGAAGTTGGACAATAGCTGAATCGACGGTCTTCACTTCAGTGCATAACGACCTATAGATTCTGATTCCCTGCTTTTCTGTGCATGGATGATGAGCGAAGGATACTTTTTCCCAGTTGTTTACCCCTTCTTATCTCTGCATTTTGATCTCTGCCTTTGCGATGGTCTCTAGATGTTATATCACCTCTGCATCCTAAATGATCTTGGCATTTGAACTCTGTGGTTTATTAATCTCTGCATTTTCACCTTTACTTACCCAACATTCAACCCACTCTTCTTGGAATCTTACACACAACAATTTGTATTCATTGTTGGAAAAACAACTCCATCGTTTATTCTATGATTTATTATTTTTTATGGCAATTTACTCTTATTTTTCAATACACTAAAACTCGAATGTTTTCCCTCTATGTTTTATTATATTTGATGGCAATATACTTTTCATTTAAATACACTAAACCTCGAATTTTTCCCTCTGCGTTTTATTATATTTGATGGCAAATATCCTCTGCGTTTCAATACACTAAACCTCAAATATTTCCCTCTGTGTTTTATTATATTTGATGGAAAATACCCTCTGTGTTTCAACACTTTCAACCACGACTTGTTCTCTATGTTTTATTATATTTGATGGAAAATTTTACCATGCATTTTTAATTGGTCAAATGCAACTCATTTTACACACAATGAATTGCCTGAAAAACGTTTTAGACTTCCCCAACCACACACGATCTTGCAAATGATTTTATCAGAGTTAACCTACATTAAGTTATCATTGACTTCACTTACACTATATAAATATTGCGATGCCATTGATATAGTGACTACGCTTTCATTAAATTTGGACTGCGATTTACATAGTGGTTGCCACTTACACAGGCCTGTGTTCCGTATGATGAGAAATGTTTGTGTTTTTAATTATATTTCTGCATTTCCATTTAAATGTATCCCAACCCATTTTTGGCTATCACCGTGATGTATTTAGTAATTGATAGTTATATTGTGGGGATGATGGCTATCACAGTTATATTATGATTTATGATGCTATCACCATAATGTAATCACAACTATACGGCTATCACAGTTATACTGTGATTTATGATGCTATCACCATAATGTAATCACAATCATATTGCTATCATAGTTATATTGTGATTTTATGATGCTATCACAGTTGTGTTTAGTAATTGATAGTTATATTGCAATTTTATGATACTATGACCATAATGTAATTAATAATTGATGGCTATATTGATAGGATAGCATGTGTCACAGAGATGTATTTCTGTTGTCATACTAAATGTATTGATTTTAGGATAGCGATATGATTCGCTATCATGCTTATACTCTGCAATGATTTCACACATTGCCTTACCACTTTCCACTCAACCTTGTCATAAATCGCAGTGATATCAGCATTGCCTTCCTTAGTTTTAGCGACATCGTTGAATGTATGATGTGTGCCAGAGATTCTAATTTTAGAAACAACGTTTTACATGTAATGGTAACTGCGTTTTATGATGGTTTTAATATGATGATAGAAAATGTTATTACTCAACAATTTAATGTTTAAGGACAGTGTTGACAGTAATCTTAATTTTTGACAACATTGATTGTATGACAGCGTTGACAGATATCATAATTAAATTGACATCCCTTTTTATATGGGTTATGTATAATAATAGTCGAAAATTATATAGTGTATAATGAACAACATTATTAGCATTCTCATGGCAATGTAATATTGAATGTCTTATACCCAGCATGCTAGCAGTGAATTGATTACACAGAGATACGTACTGCTAATATAATATATAACTGAATTATAGCATGTTTATCTAATGGAATAAAGAACGATAATTGAATGGCATTTAATAGACAGTGTGTTGTAAATTAATATTGTTAATATTGTTATATTAATAGAATTATATATTGATATTGTTAATATTGTTATATATTGTTAAATTTTTAATTTAGATTTGTATTTATTGATTAATTTAGACTTGTTAAATTAGACAACAAAGTTCACTTAATTTAAGGGACAATGGGTAATTGTTAATCAACATTTCTTGATGTTGTTTAGTGCCTAACATAGTTCACCTTATGATAACATTTATGACCATAGTAGCTTGGTAACAGTTCACACCCTCACACTTAGACATNNNTTTATGACCATAGTAGCTTGGTAACAGTTCACACCCTCACACTTAGACATTTTTCTTAACAGTTAATGGTTTGGTTTGTTGGCAAAGTCGTGTAATAGCTTGCACATTTCCTTTTGAATGCTGTCATCTTGCGTCCTCTCGACCTGTTGCTTGGGGTCTGGGTGTAGTCTTCTTGTCAGTATTTTGGCTCCTAGCATGTTGGATTCATCTTGATTCCTTGTTCCATATAGGTTATGTTGTGCTAGGGTTATTGTTGCACCTATCACCTGGGGATGACATGATTCCTAATGAGGGGATCATGGTGCACCCTATTGGATAGAGGTAAATGATAACTTGGTTGGATTCTATGCTTTCCGTTGTGGGTGTTGTTTGATCATTGTAAGTTAGTTGTTGGTGCTTGAGTTGTATTAACGCCTTCATGTGTTTGGTTTTGCATGCCATAGAGGTTCTAGTGACTGGTTGTTGAGACCATTGTGTTGGGATTGTGAATGTTTTCCTTATATTTTAAGTGTTTTCGTGTTATGTGTCCGGCGGGATTCATTCCTATCTTTTTTATCTATGCATGTTTCTCCTAGTTGATCGTTGTGCTAGTGAGTTGAGTTGTTGTTGTCTACTTCCTGATCTGCATGCATGTGTTCATCGTCAGGTTGGGTGGTTCAACTATTGTAGTCGTTTCCTTCTTACCTAAAAACAAAAAAAAAAGTATTTTTTTCTTCGCTTGCAGTCGTAATGATTAAGGTCGTTACATATGGTATCAGAGCGAGGTTCAACTCATGACTTGGGATCACTACCGATTTCATTGATGTGATATTTGATTATAATGTTGTTAATTAATTTGACTTGTATTCATGCAGGTAATCATGGTTAGATGACACCACAGAGGTAGATGATGGGGTTGTAGGGACTGAGGCATGATGCCCCCAATAGCATCCATGCATGAGGGGTCTAACCCTCAGGGAGACAAACAGGTTGTCGGGCAGGAGTAGATAGTGATGGGTGATATGGTTGGGATGATGAGGTATTTTTATTGGATGTTTGAGGCACTGATCAGTCGTTTGGACATAGATGAAGCCAGGGTGTCGACACCCCCTAAGAGTCCATCGTGCGCTCTGGTTGGTACTGGTAGCATTCACTGCAAAATCAAGAAGGTCAAATTTCTCGAGTTCTTTGGTGCCTCGGATGGTGTAGCCGTTGAGGCATGGTTGGATAATATGGTGATGTGATTTTCACTTCATGACTATACCTCCAACATGAAGGTCTGCATGGAAGTCTTTCAATTGAAGGGGAGTGCTCTTCTATGGTGGAAGACGCTCCTGCCACAATTGAACATGGTCGTCCAAGATGTGCCATGGGAACTGTTTGAGGAATGGTTCCGAGAGAGGTACCTATCAGAGGAATTCATTGAGCATCATCTCAATGATTTCAATGGCTTGCGACAGGGTGACCGTACGGTGCCTGAGTACGAGCTTCATTTTATGGAGTTTCTTCGCTATGCTCTGCATGTTAATACTGAGAAACTTAAGATCAACAGGTTCTTGTTCTACCTTAATGTCAACATACATGCAAAGTTTCAGATTCTGATGCCTTAGACCTTGCATGATGTCATCCAGAAGGCCCTCATAGCAGAGGAGGTGCTTATCAGTGGGGGTTAGAGCAGGACTCCAACGATGCTAATAGGGCAGGTGTCATTTGGTGCATAGCAACATCAAACACCAGCCAAACATATGCAAAGATATCATGGCTTATAGAGAGGATCCAATTTCACTACACCTCAGTGACCAACATCTCAATAACAGAGTCCTTACCGGGGACCACAACATCAACAACAACGTCGACCACAAAAACAACAATTTAGACTTGTTCAACAGAAAAGACCAGGATTCCAGGCCTGTGGGCCGTCATCTTCTACTTTGGGTACCAGGAGTACTGGACTGAAGAAGGGGTGTTGGACATGTGGGGAGCCACACTACCAGCGTGACTACCCAATGGAGAGGAGTAGATCATCTGGATCAGTTGGATACACTAACATGGGAGACTTGGGCAAGGCCCATCATATTCATGCAGCGGTGAAAAACTGCCAGGCAGAGCACCAGTTGACTGTGCTCGAGACGTCAGGTACAGTCGCTGACCAGACCCTTAGTATTTTGATAGATCTTGGTGCTACCAAGAGTTTCATTTCAGGTGCTGTGCTAAAGTGGATTAAGGTAAAGACATTTGAACATGAGGAGTTTAGATTTGTAGATATGGCTTCAGGAGCCAAAAATAAGGTTGGAGGAAAGGTTACAGGCTATACCCTTAATCTGGGAGAGTTTGTCACTAGGACCAACCTATATGGCATGATATTAGGATCTTATGACATCGTGATTGGTATGGACTGGTTGGAATCACATGAGATGATACTCAACTGTAATATGAAATAGTTGATCTTGGTCTATGATGAGGGACAGAGATGCGTGATTGTAGTTCAGAACCAGGGAGTTTCCCTGAGTTTTATCTCTTCCTTAGAGCTACGGAAGAGCATGCGCAAGGGATGTAATATTTATGTGATCCTTGCACTAAATGAGAAGGGAGTAGCAGAAGGTCTAGAACGCCTTATTGTGGTGAGAGAGTTTGTGGATGTCTTCTCGGAGGATTTACCTGGGATGCTATCAGAGAGGGAATTAGAATTTACCGTAGACCTAAAATCGGGGATTGAACCAATAGACAGAATGCCTTATCGTATGTTGACCCCAGATTTATAGGAGTTGAGAATGCAACTGATTGAGTTGTTGGACCTTGGACTGATACATCCTAGTGTGTCACCATGGGGTGTGCCTATTATTTTCATACGAAAGAAGGATGGGTCATGGAGAATCTGCATTGACTACCATCAATTGAACAAGGCAACGATCAAGAATCAGTGTCCGTTGCCAAGGATTTATGATTTGTTTGATCAAATGAAGGGTGCGACGATGTTTTTAAAGATCAAATTGAGATAAGGGTATCACCAGTTACGGATCAAGGAGGATGACGTCCCTAATACCACCTTTAATATGAGGTTTGGACATGATGAGTTTACTGTTTTACCATTTGGACTAACAAACACCCGAGGGGTATTTATGAGTTTAATGAACGGGGTGTTCCATGAGTACTTGGACAAGTTTATCCAAGTATTCATTGACAATATTTTGATTTACTCTCGGATGATGGAGGAGAATGACAATCACTTGTGCTTGGTACTACAGTGTCTACGAGAGAACAAATTGTATGGGAAATTGTCTAAATGCTCATTTTACCAATTGAAGATTCACAACTTAGGGCATGTCATCTCCAGTGAAGGTATCGTCGTGGATCCAAAAAAGGTCAAGGCTATTATGGAATAGTCTACACCGACGAATGTGCCGTAAGTGAATAGCTTCATGGGTTTATAAGGATACTATCGACGGTTCATCGAGGGATTTTCGAAGATAGAAAATCTGATCATGGAATTGCAGAAGAAGAACAGGAAGTTTTTTTGGACTGAGAAATGCACGGAGACATTTCAGAGGCTCAAAGAGTTGTTGAAAACAACACCAATACTAAAGGTCCCTAACATGGGTGCGGACTTCTTGGTGTGCACCGATGCATCCAAGGAAGTCTTAGGCAGAGTCTTGATGCAAGAAGGTCGAGTGATTGCTTACATTTCAAGGAAATTGAGAAGGCATGAGGAGAACTATGCGACGCATGTTTTGGAGTTGTTAGCCATTGTTTATGCCTTGAGAGTTTGGAGACACTACCTTGTTGGACACAAATTTGAACTAAAAATGGACCATTGTGGACTACAACACATCTTTACGCAAAGCGACCTAAATGCGCGACAACGATGTTGGTCAGAATTTCTTAGTGAGTACGACTTTGAGATTACTTACATAAAAGGAACAATGAAATGAGTGGAAGATGCATTAATTTGGAGACCATGCATATTTTCAGTGTTTTCACTTCAGACAAATCTACATGAAAATATTCTAACTTTACAACGCGACGATGACTGGTACAAAAGGGTCAAGGATTTTATTGGAAAAAACACAATGATGGTACCAAGATTTGGAGGATTTACATTTGACGACGATGGATTATTGAGGTTTAAAAATAGGATTTATGTACCACCGAACGACGGTTTGAGGAGTTTGATCCTAAACGAGGTTCACAGTGCAGTGTACATGGCTCACCCGGGAGACACAAAGATGAGGGAGGACCTTAAACCCTTATTCTTATGGAAAGGAATGAAGGAAGACATAGCCATGTATGTGGCCAGATGTCTAGAATGTAAGTAGGTGAAGGATGAACATAGACATCCAACATGATTACTACAACCTCACACTATTCTAGAATCGAAATGGGAGGTCATTTCGATGGATTTCATTGTTGGGTTGCCACTGACGGCAAGGAGACACAACTCAATTTTTGTGGTAGTCGACACTCTGATGAAGAGTGCTTATTTTATTCCTAGGCATACGATGTATCAGGCACCTGGCATAGCTAGAGTTTTCATCAGTGATATTGTGAGGTTGCATGGCATGCCTAAGAGGATTATATCTGATCGAGGATCGATGTTTACTGGATGATTTTGGACTAGTTTCCAAGAGGCCTTGGGAACCCAAATTAACTTTAGTACTATGTATCACCCTTCGACAGATGGGAAGACTGAATGAACAAACCAAGTCCTGGAAGACATGTTGTGCATGTACATGATAAATCAAAAAAAGTGTTAGGAAAAATTCTTTCCACTAGTAGAATTCTCTTATAACAACAGTTACAAAAGCACCATTAAGATGGCGCCTTTCGAGTTTCTTTATGGGAGACTATGTCAGATGCCTTTGAGTTTGGATTGGCTTGAGGATAGGGTCCTGGTGGGACCAGAAGTGATCCAGGAAATGGAATATAAAATGTACACAATAAGATAAATGATCAAAGAAGCGCAGGATTGACAGAATAATTATGTCGATGCGCGTCGTGTCGACTGTAGTTACGAAGTTGGTGATCGAGTCTTCTGATGGGTAAAACCGCATAAGATTTTGATCAAGTTTGGAAAGGGAGATAAAATATCTCCTAGGTTCGTGGGACATTTTGAGATTGTGGAGAGGAAGGGGCCCATGGCCTATCGACTAGCCTTGCTTGATTCTTTGAGGAGTATGCACGATGTTTTTCACGTATATGTGTTGAGACATTATATTAGCGATCCTACACATGTTATTGACATGAGTTCCTTGTAGGTATCGGATGAGGGGGCGCTCATGGCTAATCCAATCTACATCCTGGATCATAGCATTCAACAGCTACATCGTCGAACAATAGATCAAGTCAAGGTTGAGTGGGACAAGTATAGTCCGCACTCGAAAACCTGGGAGGATGCATATGATATGCGCCAACAGTTTCCATAATTCCATTTTTGTTTGATAGATAGACTTATGATACTGTGATACACATTATTTCATCACTTATATACTGTGAAACTTCAAGACGAAGCTTAGACCAAGAGGGGGTGTATGTAACATCCGACTCTTGTGTTCACTAAGAGAACTTATTCTTTGAGGACACTTGCTTGCGAGTGATCCAGATTATTATACTATTGGTCGTTTGATTATGATTATGAGGCATTATGGATATGATGATATGTTATTTTGTGTATTTACATAGACAGGTGCAATTGACTGGTTTCTCCTGAGTGTGCAGGACTTGGACCTCAAGAATATAGAGGCATCGATGAAACCCCTTGGACTCTGGATGGAGAGAGTGAGTGGAATATTGGGGTTTGATTGTTTTTGATATGACATGTGCACATATGATTAGATGTTATGATGATTGATTTTTATTTCTAACATCATTCGTTGATGATGTAGGCTGACGATAGATTTTCGACCAGATTCACATGTGGAGTAGAGGGGTTACGCACAACAACCAAAGGCCTGAGATAGAGGTGTTGACAACAGCCCTGCCACAGCCTACTAGCACTCCCACTGTGGCTCAAACTGTAGGTTAAGGATTACCTAGTTCGAGAAGACCCATGGTGCCATGAGGGAAGATTGTGACAGTTGCTCATGATGATTCTAAGGGGCCTGCAATAAGGGAGGGGCCTTATTCCTTAGTGGCCCTTAGTTTCCCACAAGATCACCTGACATAGTATTGACTCCAGGGTTTTTTGATGTCTACCAAGTTAGTCAAGAGGAGAGTGGCACCCTTGGAGCACGTAGTGCGTATTGAAGGGAATGTCGCGCAAGGAAAATGGAAAGAGGCAAGTGGCACCCTTGGAGCATTTAATGCGTTTTGAAGGGCACGTCATACAAGGAAAATGGAAAGATGCGAGTGGCACCCTTGGAGCACATAGTGTGTCCTGAAGGGCATGTCACACAAGGAAAACAAAAAAAAGGCAAGTGGCACCCTTGGAACACCTAGTGCATCCTAAAGGGAACGTCGTGATTTCAATGGGTAAGTGAATAAATCTAGTCGACCTTAAAATGAATGACATGATAAGTAATATTTAAAAAAAAAAAAATTCCCTAATAAAAATATCGCCCAACCTAGGAAATTAAAATCTAGGTCTAAGTGATACTTGTGGTAGAATAATAATAATAATAATAATAATAATACTCATAATAATACTCATAATTAAACATGTGACAAGGAGGGGGTAAGAAATTCAATTAATTTATTAAAATCAAATTACTATGGGGGAATCAATTTTTTTTTTAAAAGGGGGATGATTGTTTTTCTACATATGCTAATTAAACTTTATTAATTAAAAAGAGAAAGAGGTGGTTTTTCTACACTTGCTAATTTGAGTTTTAGATAAAAAGGGAAAAGAGGGAAAATTAAAAGAAATAGGAAACTAACAGAAAAGGGGAAACATAAAGAAAAAGGAAATGTAAGGAAAAAGAAGAATGACTAACTTAGTAAGGAATCTCACCTTTAAGAACTTTCTAAATAAGAACTCAACTACGAATTTAGTAAGCGTGTAAGTCATTTAAAATGTGTAAGGGAATATGGGGAGACCAAGGAGCGATTTTAGGAATGCTTTTAGGTGGGTGAGAGAAATAGGAGAAACTAAATAATTAATGAAATTAATTTCTGGTGCTACTAGGGGGATGGGTGACATGTGTATGGGGGAGGTTTTTTCTGAATTAAATTAATGAAAAATAAATTAAATGGGAATTTGGGAAAGAAATCACTTAGAAACTCTATAAAAAGGATGGAGGAGGAGGATTATGGATCTCTAGTTGATGCGTAATGTTACACTGCTGAATTTTTGACTCGATTGACTTATCTTGTGGGAGTTGGGATACCCAGCTCGGGTAACGAGTGGTAGCTCAACCTTGTGAGGCGAGTTGAGAGCTAGTTATTCTCTAGTATCACATGTGCGGCCCCTTTGCATCTTAGGGGGCTAAGGGGGAAGAATATTACACCTAGCGTTGGCTGGGAAGTACCAGTAAAGTCACATCGGTCGACAAGTGGGAGCTGGATGGAGCACATGTGGGACACCGACTCAGAGCTGTCACCTTGGGCTATGGTACGCATGCATTTATTTGAATTGTAGATTATTATTTTCTTGTATTTTAATTACTTTACTTCTATTGTGTAAAGAAAGGTGGTTTACTCAGCGTTTTAAATTGAGAACTTAAATTCATCATAGCCTTATGCTCACTGTCTTTTATTGATTTCCTTGGCAACTCGATCCCTGATTGCTATGGATGTTCTGTTTTATTTCACTGATTTTTATGATTATATTGCGCTTTATCTTCTGCCCATATCCCTAGGTCATCAATCCATGCCTGATCATTTGGCCAGAAGCCGAATCAACGGTCATCACTTCAATGCATAGAGACCTATAGATTCTAATGCCCTTCTTTTATGTGCATGGATGATGAGAAAATGATATTTTTTCCTAGTTGTTTACCCCTTCTTATCTCCGTGTTTTGATCTCTGCCTTTGTGATGGTCTCTGCATGTTATATCCCTCTACATCCTAAATGATCTCGGCATTTGAACTCTGTGGTTTATTAATCTCTGCATTTTCACCCTTACTTACATAGAATTCAACCCACTCTTCTTGGCATCTTACACACAACGATTTGTATTCATTGTTGGCACTACAACTCCATCGTTTACTCTGCGATTTATTATTTCTGATGGCAATTTAGTTTGAGTTTTCAATACACTAAACCTCAAATTTTTTCCCTCTGCATTTATTATATTTGATGGCAATATCCTTTGCGTTTCAATACACTAAACCTTGAATTTTTCCCTCTGCGTTTTATTATATTTGATGGAAAATATCCTATGTGTTTCAATACACTAAACCTCAAATTTTTCCCTCTGCATTTTATTATATTTGATGGAAAATACCCTCTACATTTCAACACTTTCAACCACGAATTTTTCTCTATGTTTTATTATATTTGATGGAAAATTTTACCATGCATTTTTAATTGTCCAAACGTAGCTCATTTTACACCCAATCAATTGCCTGGAAGCGTTTTAGACTTCCCCAACCACACACGATCTTGCTAGCAATTTTATCATAGTTAACCTACATTGAGTTATCATTGACTGCACTTACACTATATACATACTGCGATGTCACTGATATAGTGAAAGCGCTTTCATTAAAATTGGACTGTGATTTAGATAGCGGTGGCCGCTTACACAAGCATGTGTTCCGTATGACAGGAAATGTCTGTGCTTTTAATTATATTTCTGCATTTTCGTTTAAATGTATCCAAGCCCCTTTTTGGTTATCAGTGTGATGTATTTAGTAATTGACAGTTATATTGTGAGGATGATGGCTATCACAGTTATATTGTGATTTATGTTGCTATCACCGTAATGTAATCACAGTTATAAGGCTATCATAGTTATATTGTGATTTATGATGCTATCACCATAATGTAATCACAATTATATTGCTATCACAGTTATATTGTGATTTTATGATGCTATCACAGTTGTATTTAGTAATTGACAGTTATATTGTGATTTCATGATGCTATTAGCATAATGTAATTAATAATTGATGGTTATATTGATAGGATAGCACGTGTCACAGAGATGTATTTATGTTGTCACGGTAAATGTATTGATTTTAAGATAGTGATATGATTCACTATCATGATTATACTCTGCAATGATTTCACACACAACCGTACCACTTTCCACTCATCCTTGTCATAACTCACCTAGGGATATCACCATTGCCTTCCTTAGTATTCGCGACAACGTTGAATGTATGATGTGTGCCAGAGATTGTGATTTTAGAAACAATGTTTTACATGTAATGGTAACTGCATTTTATGATGATTTTAATATGATGATAGTAAATGTTATTACTCAACAATTTAATGTTTAAGGACAGCATTGACAGTAATCTTAATTTTTGACAGCATTGATTGTATGACAGCGTTGATAGATATCATAATTATATTGACATCCCTTTTTATATGGGTCATGTGTAATAATAGTCGGAAATTATATAGTGTATAATGAACAACATTATTAGAATTTCTGTGGCGATGTAATATTGAATGTCTTATACCCAACATGTTGGCTGTGAATTTATTACACAGAGATACATACTGCTAATTCAATATATAATTTAAGTACAACGTGTTTATCTAATGGAATAAAGAATGACAACCGAATGGAATTTAATAGACAACGTATTGTAAATTAATATTGTTAATAGTGTTATATTAACAACGTTATATATTGATATTGTTAATATTGTTATATATTGTTAAATTGTTAATTTAGATTTGTATTTATTGATTAATTTAGACTTTTTAAATTAGACAACAAAGTCGGCTATTATATAATCAGCGTAGATCAGTATTTCACTTAATTTAAGGGACAGTGGGTAATTGTTAATCAACGTTTCTTGTTGTTGTTCAATGCATAACATAGTTCACCTTATGATAACATTTATGACCATAGTAGCTTGGTAACAGTTCACACCCTCACACTTAGACATATTTCTTAACAATTAATGGTTTGGTTTGTTGGTGGAGTCATGTAATAGCTTGCGCATTTCCTTTGGAATGTTGTCATGTTTCGTCCCATCGACCTGTTGCTTGGGGTGTGGGTGTAGTATTCTTGTCAGTATTTCATCTCCTAGCATGTTGGATTCATCCTGAGTCCTTGGTCTAGATGATTGGTTGTTGTCATTGATGTCAACCCTAGTCATGGGTTTTGGACCGCA
>CBVK0102914053.1:0-17433 GCA_900067695.1 Picea abies
TTCAAAGGTTTTTATATCGATTCATCATGGATTCGCATCAGGTATGTGTAGTTGGTGTTTTTACAATGATTTTGAGCCCAATTCAGTTCATTTCGATGTTTTACAAAGATTTAATGCATGGTTTTTGTGTAAAAGGGAAAAATTGCGGTCCGATCCTCCATCCGGTACCTCGTCTGACACTTCATCCAACACCCCATTTGGTACATCATCTGACACTCCATCCGTCATACGATCCAGCACTCAGACTGCACTGGAGTTGGCAGTTGGTACATTGGCGGTTTGTGATGGATGAATCAATGATCTGGGTTTTGTCACTTTGTGCCCCCTCGTGTTCTCCAGATATAGAGCTTGATACACCTCAAATTGGGAATTTATACTGATCGTTAAGTGGCTCATGGATTTTCTAGAAGTTGAAGCTCTTATAATCTCATTTAATGAATTTTCCATTTTTAGAAGAGGTCGACCCTTCCATTGGTTGATCTCTCGAGCTGTAATTTACCTATAAATACCACTATCAATGGCAAGACCACAAGACCACATAAATAATTTTTAAGAATAATTTCATTGTGTAATTCAGACATTTCTCTGCAAACTTGTGTTCCAGACTTCGTTTTTTAATTAATGACAGAAACACATTGAGTTAAGACTGCATTTTGTTGTTGGAGAGTAGCCATGACCTGCTGGGGGGGCCACCATTGGTATGGGTGACTCTATAGACATATATATCGTGTGTTTTGTTTTCTTAGTTATAATTTCCACTTGTTTCCTTGTTGTATGCATTTTTCAGTTTCAATTACTGTACATGCCAATTGTAAGTTGATTATCTAATTCGTCTTTCTTTAAATTGCAGATTGCTTATAGGAGCTCGTCATTTATCATGTTGTGTTTCTTATTTATTAGCAATGAATTGTCCTGCAGGATGCTAAATTAGATAACGTATTGAATTCTTAATTTGGTTTTGGCAATTAAAACAAAGTATTACTTAGACAAAGGATTAATGTAAACGTAATTTTAATTTAGGATTGTTTGCAAGCTTCGATGGATTAATAGTTGCAATTTTTATTAGCTGTAATCAAGCTAAATTTAATTACTAGTTCACTTAAGTCTTCATAGATCTATTTTGTTCATTAATATTTCCTTAGTATGTTAGGATAGAAATAGACTTTGGGGTTATGTTTTCTAAAAGAATTCTAGTTTTGAAATATGAGTTTTAATGATAGGACTAGTTTAGTTTAGATTATAAAATCTTAGTTATGGAATTGAATTGTACTTTTAGAAGAGTGGATTTGAATTAAGATTGTTATCACGAGTTCATGAGTTTATAGATTTGTTGGAATTAATATAAGAGTGTTTGTAATCATTGATGATTGATGCATGAAATTTAGAGATCACATAGATTCCCAAGATACTTAGTGTTGCTTCTATGATGACAAAGCTTTCATTAGATTGCTTTATTCACACTTTCCATTTCTCTGTAGAAGTCAACATTCAATTAATCCCTCTTGAATTGTCACTAAAATTCAGATGCCATCGATTGTCACTAAAATTCAGATGCCATCGTGATTTTATTCGACACCGAAGACATAATCATCATCTTTGAATTTTCTTTTTCATGTTATTGTGAATTAGGAATAGCTTTGATTTATTAGAATCTCAACACAGTCATGATGCTTTTATTTTTTATTATGAAGGTTAAGATTTCTCCTTTACAAAATAGAAATGATTATGAGTTCTTTTTAAGAATAGAGTTCACTTGTCGAAATAGTTTTGATAAATTAGTTTTCTACTTTCTTATTTTCTTAAATATTGAAAGATCAAAAGTATTTTACTTGGTGTTGTTTATTAGGATGAATAGATTAACTTGTTTAAAATAGGTTATGATTTGATCTTTTAGAAAGAATTCATCAATCCATTGTTTGAAGATTCTTAGGGTAGATAGTTCAATCTCATTAATAGGATTTGCTAATTGATAAAAATGAAAAGAGTCATCTCTTAAGTAGATTGATCCTTAGGTAGACCATCCCCTTAGTTAAATAATACTTCCATTATCTTTTCTGCTTTGGCTCATATAGTACCACAACTCTAAGTTTACTTCCCCAGATTGACAATTTAATTGAGGGAATTAGTGCATATAGAATACCGTTCAACATGATATTGAGAATTGGGTTCTATTGGCCTAGCATTTTGTATGACGTCTACAAAGAATTTTCAAGTTGTCATGAGTGCCAAAATTTCTATGGGAAGAGAAAATTGCAGCCTTTGCCCTTGAAGCCCATCTCTGTTGAAGCACCCTTTTGACAATGGGCCCTTGATTTCATAGGAGAAATTCATCCACAGTCCTCATCTTAGCACAAGTGGATACTGACATCCACAAATTAATTCACCAAGTGGATTGAAGTAGTTCCCACCAGGAAATCCATAGATGTTGTTATCATTCATTTTTTGGAGAACAATATTTTTTCTAGGTTTGGTTGCCCAATAAAAATCATTACAAACAATGCAACAACATTTAAGTCCAAGAAGATGGAAAAATTTTGCAGTGATTACAATATAACTCTTGGCCATTCCACAACTTATTACCCTCAAGGTAATGGATTGGCCAAGTCATCCAATAAGATTTTGACCAGAATTATCAAGAAGCTGCTGCAAGATAAAAAAAAGGCTTGGAATCAAAATCTCATCCATGCACTATGGACTGACAGGATCACTACTAAAAGGTCTATTGCCACTTCACCCTTCCATATTGTGTACGGTACAGAGGCAATTTTTCCTACTGCATTAGGATTTCCAGTGATGAGATTGTTACAGGAGCAAGATGCTAAAAAATATGCCACTCGAAGGAGAACAAATGAACTGATCAATGTCCAACAAACAAGAGAGAAAGCCTTCAACAACTCTAAATATCGCCAAGACATGATTAAAAAGGCTTTTGACAGGTATGGAAAGGAAGATGATTTCAAAGTGGGGGAATTGGTGTTGATATGGGATACCAAAAATGAAGACAGAGGAAAGCATGGAAAATTTGACCATATATGGCTGGGACCTTTCAAAATTGTGGCATAGCATGGAAATAATGCATATCTGCTATAGGAAAGAAATGGAGATATCGTTGGAGGAGGACATGTGAATGGCATGTTTCTCAAACATTATATCATTTAAAAGAACTATCACCCTTTCCATTCATTGTCTATAACCATTTTTCTTTTCCAATTGAAGCAACTTGAATCAATTCAACATAAATTGAATCCCAAAGTGAAGGCCCTAAGTTATGCTGAGTATAATTTGAGTTTTGGGAATAAGATGTTAATAAATTCAGTTGCAGGAGTAAAATAAATCTCAATGGGTAGGCACTTGGTCTTTCATTCTTTGCTACCTCGCTAGTAGGATAACATCCCCGGTTGGAGCCCATGTTATCACCATTAAAATTTTGGTGTGAAATCAAGATTTTAGGACTTAGCGAGGTGCTAAACTAGTTTGGAAGGTCAACAAATTAGAGAGGGGGATAAATCTAGTAGGAGGAGGCTAAACTTGTTGAGAGCGCCGAGTTGATGGGACACGATACATCACAGATCCTGAGCTCTCTAGATCGATGGTTGTAGGACATTTCGAGGGGAGAAGTCATGCAGAGGATAATTGCCAAGATCGGGTTGAAAATGAAACCATGGTTTTTGTTCAGTACCATGTGGTGCCACTGGGTGCATTTCAGGGTGAGAAGCAGATTGCCCCAAACCACTTCCTCGCACCCCCAAAATCAGAAAAGTATATAAAGGGAATTTGTCGTTTATTTTATTATTTTTCAAAATACTGGAACGTTGAAAGTTGGCGTGACCACCCCCATCCAACTGAAGCTCAACAATACACCAAGTTCACACAAATTCCACTTATTTCCAGGTATTTTTCATCACCGCCATGGACCCTATCATAACCTTAGTAACAAAGAAAGATGTTGTTTCAAACAAAGAATCCCTAATTGATCAAGATTTAGACGTGTTTGACACTGAAATCACCATCTTTCTCATTTCTGTGTCCAGGAGTAATTTGTTTGATAATGTAGGAAAGAAGATACCATTCCTTGAATCAGTTCAAGCCACTATAGTCCCTTACGTTTTTGAGGTCCCTTTCCCTTTTCCCGAATTCATAGGTTGGTGCGTAGAGCAATATTCATAGGAAGATAAAGTTGTCTTAAATAAATAGGGGTTCAAGGTCCTATGTAGGGTAGAGAGTCTATCAATTCAAGGTGCCCTTGAAATACTAGAGTCTTTCTCCATAGTGTTTGAACCTTTCAAGGAATAAAAGCTAATTAGGGTCTATAGGGATCCAAACACATCATCTAGGACTCTATACCTATTGAAGCCTCCAAGTTCAAAGTGTATTTAAACTTCATCAATGATAAAGACAACATGGCCATCAAAGCAGGTGCACTGTTGTAAATGAGACCTTAGCAAATAAACCATCAGAGTGGGCCCAAAATGATATAAACCTGCTCAATTCCATCCTTACTACATAAATTCATTCCATTGGGGTCAAAGATAGAACTACATTGATCATCTATTCCAGGAGGGTTATTGATAAACATAACCTCCTGAAATCATTTCAAACCAAGGCAACATAGATGGAGAAAAGTGTGCAAGAATTGAAGGATCTGTTTGAATAATTTTTTATTAAAGGCCTCCCACCATTTTGGGATGGAAACGAGAAATTATATGATCAGGAAGAATACAAATCTTGCCTCACTCAGTGCAGAATGGATCACTCCAAATTTGAAAACCTAGAGGAAAACCTAAATGGAGAAACCTTGGTTGAACATATGATTACAAATTTTGAGATTTTGAATCAATTCAAAGTAGTGAAAGTAGGACTACCCATCATGACATATGACTCTTACATTGACTTGAAGATCCTTATTAAAGAAATTATGGATTACAATATCCCTTCTAACTTGCAGTGGAAGGAGATATTATGGCTATGTAGAACAAAGTGTAGTTTTCCAAAGTCGAGTAAATGATGTCCAGGTGTCACTAAAGATGGAAGATCAGACAGAAGACCATAACAAAACAAGTGGCAAAGGAATCAACTGAAGCATCAGAGGAATCAACAATTGGACCATAAAATGTCTTCCTTGTTAATCATTGTAATTGATTCCCATACCGAAACTATCATTTGTAATTATTGTAATCAATTTTAGAAGCTGAAACGTTTCATTTTAGTTATTGTAATCGATTGCACACCGAAGGAACTCAGAATTGTATAAGTATTAGAGGTTCCAAATGTATTAATGTTGGTATAAGTGAAAGGGTAGGATTTTAGCTATTCAGACTTAATTTGTAATTTTCTGAAGCTGAATTGAATACATATGCAAAAGTATTTGAAGTCTCTATGAAAAGATTCTAATGGTGGTGATATGAGTTTTGTCTTCTCTATTTGTATGTATTTCCTATGTTTATGATTCCATTTACATTGTCTTCTATTTAAATTGGATAGTTTAAAGGCCCATAATTCATCTTGTGATGCTCTTGGCTTAAGAAATTTAAATCGTGTTAAGTTCTTCCTAACTAATTGAGAATTTATTTCATTAATTCTCTGATGCAGTTACTTGTTTTCTCTTTTATTCTTACACTATGCAAATTACAATTTATAACTCAAATTCATCACCTCATTTAGCCTTTATCCTATGGAGAGTTCTATTGGCCAGTTAGTGTTTCCATTCATTTTCATAATTTTGACTCCATAGCCCTAAGTGTCCCTCCCCTTCCTTGCCAACAAATTTATAAAAAAAACCAAAACTAAGTGTCCCTCCCCTTCCTTGCCAACAAATTTATAAAAAAAACCAAAACAACAAAACCTAGCCATTGATTGTCAAAGAGACACCAAGTGACATGAGAGAGCCCTCTCTGAGTTAAGAAAGATAGTACCCAACTCTAAATTTGGTTTGTAGGTTACATCTGTCATTTTTTTAATCAGTCGAACAAATTTACAGAGTGCTAACATAGCCTAGAAGTGAGGAGACTAGTCTTTATCCTGCATAATGCATCTATCCATTTCAACTAATGTCTGACTATTGTGTTTTGCAACTCCATTCTCTTGAGGTGTGTGAGGAACTGACCACTACGAGTCAATACCAGATTGAAGTAGGCATTCTTCAAAGGGTCGATTGACATACTCAAAGCCATTATATGATCTCAAGCACTTGATGGGTCGACCACATTGCTTTTCAACAAAGGCCCAAGATTCTTTGAATCAAGCACTTGATGGGTCGACCACATTGATTTTCAACAAAGGCCCAAAATTCTTTGACTTTCTCAAAGAAAAGATTTTTATTCTTCATTAAAATGACCTATGTGAAACGAGAAAAATCATCAATGAAGGTCAAGATATATCTTTCACCTACCAATGAAGGTAAATTGATAGAAAAAACATCATTGTGAACTAGTTTTAGTAGGTTCTACGATCGCCACACTTGTCTAAAGTCAAAAGGTGCCTGATGATGCTTCCCACGTACGAAACCCTTACATACACCTTCAAGGGGAAACACCCTTGGTAAATCAAAAACCATGTTATGATTTTCTAGTTCTTTCAGACTTTGGAAATTCAAATGTCTAAGTCATTCATGCCAAATTCATCAATGTGAGCAATAAGTACAGTCAATTTAGATTTAGATTGAGTCGAGTCACGAAACTTGTACAAATAGTTCGTTGGGTCCATAATCACGTTAGAAACAATCAAATTCCCTTTCTTCAAATTTTGAATATAGAACTAGTCTGGCCAAAATTCCACAATATTACTGGTCTAAGTCAACTAAGAAACAAATAATAGATTGGCACTAAGATTTGGAACATGATAAACATCAACAATTTTACCACGTCAACAAGATACATCACCTTGACTAGCAACATCTAAAGAAAATCATCAACAATATGCATTCTACTCTCTTCAACTTTATTCAATCTCATGAATAAAGTGACATCTTTCTCCATATGATGAGTGCACTCATAATTGACAACCCATTCATTTTGCACAGTATGAGACATCAAGGCTTGAGAAGTCTCGACTTGGAAGGTGAAATTATCAGTGGGTTAGTGAATAGTCAACACATCTCCTTCAAGTCTCTTAACCTTCTCCTCTAAATACTCTCACTTATTGAAGCATTTATTCTCAAAATGTATAGTCTTTCCACATTACAGACATGTCTTCTTCTTTTTACTTCGTTGTGGTTATCTTTGGGGTCCCTGATCAATATATGTAGGTTTCTGTGCAGAAGCATTAGTTTGCACTCTATTCCCAAAATCCATCTTCTGTTTACCCTTGATAAAGTGGTATTGGTGTTTACCAACATGATTTCCTTCTTCAAGCAATCTATGTTGATCAGTAATCAGAAGTACACAAAAACATTCAAAGGAGTAGTCCTTACCATCTTGCTTGTGTGCGTGTCAGTTGGTGTGGAAGGTTGATATGAACATATCAAATGGTGTTATCAAATTTATCAAGGTTAACTCAATGAGTTTTCCATCCTTATTTTTGTAGTTCTCTCCACATTATCTCAACTTCAACTAGAGTTCCTTAACACATGCCCAATGGTCCTCCATTCTTTCAAAGAAATTAGGATCGAGAGAGATTAATTCTTTCTCCAACTGCATAACATGGTTTTTGTAAACTCAGTCGAACAAGGTCTTCATCTTCTCCTAGACCATATGAGAACAGTCAAGTCCACTGAGATGAAATTGGTTTTCCCATGAGATGTAGGTTGTGATGACCAATATAGCCTCAACCTTCTTTCCATCAATAGTAATTTTTTCCAAAGCATATGTTGGATATGGGATGATGACCTTGGTATACTTCCATAATCCCTTTCTTTTCAACAGGGTTTCCATATATGGAGCCCATAATGCATAATTTCATCTGTTCAAAAAAATAGGATCAATATTTGAAGCCAGCTTTGATATCTAGACAAACTAGTCTATTTCAGTAAGTTCCAATTAGCAAACCACCGACCCAGAGTCAATCATACAACATATCTAACTCAAAAAGGTTTGCAGATAACGGTTCGAGGTTTTCAAACCATTGGCTATGATACCATGTTGGCGAATAAAAATGGAACACGATATGAAACAAATAAGACAATACTACAAAGAATTGAAGAGGGATGAAAATTTTGAAGAACAAAGATGGATTCTAAAGACACCGTTACAACACTTAAGAACAATGTACTGTGATCAGAACATCACAGTGTGTATTGCACATATTTATCTACATGATCTATTGTGCAATACCAATTCTCATTCAACATTATGATAATGACCCAAGGGATTTTTATAATCTCAAGATCCAACTGACTCCCACATAATCCGTAAGATCTTGTCTACATATAACCATCGACAATTAGAGTTGACTCCAAAAAATACTCTCTGTCAAGTCGGCTCAATGGGACTTGACCCGACCAACTATCCATCCAAATCGTAGTCAATTTCATATATGGTCAAACCACTGCCTGATTGTCCTTGGCTGTAGGTAGACTATCCGACCGACAGACATGTCAACTATCCGACCGACAGACATGTCAACTACCCGACCGATTGGTGTGGTGTGTTGGTCGATTTCCCGACTGACTGTATCCAGATGTAGGTCAACCTCTCGAATGACTGAACCCAGGATATGTGTAATGAACCATCAATTCTTGGTGTTCCAACAAAGACCACTGACATGTCTTTGACAACTAATTAAGGATTGTTTCCTTAGATCCACAGCTCCTAAACTATCTGGAAAAATATCCATACTGCTCATTTTTACCTAATCCTTTATTGTTCTAAATAAGTTTGAGATATTTCATTTCTTCATTGAACTCATTATCATTGTCAGAATCTGGTGGATCTTCAGAGATGGATATATTTTTTGATTTAGAGATGGCTATATTTGTCGATTCTTTTAGTTTTTGTTTAAAAGATCGTTGGCACAACTTTTGCAATAACATGTTGTATGACTAATTTTCTGGCAGTAGAAGCATTCAACTGGAATCTTTCTTTTTCCCATCCTTCCCTTAGAAAATAGTGTAATTTCGGTTCAAGAACCACCTTTTGTGTTTGAGAGGATATTTGACTTAAATTAAGGACACCATTGTTATAACTTGAAGATAGACTATTTAATAAAATTGCTTTTGCATCTTCATCATCTACCTTAGCATCAATTTCTGCTAACTACCTTGTAAGAGACTTTAGATCATTTATATGACTAGACATGGGTGTCTCATCATGCATTTTAAGTCTAAATAGTTGTAATTAATAAAAAAACTTTGCATTTACAAATTTTTTATCAAATAACTGACTCAATTGCTCCCATATTTCTTTCGATGATTTTTCTAAATCAACAATATGTAGTTGAGAGTTTGAAAGAGCAAGTCCAATGATAGAATTAGCTTTGTCATCCCTGCTTCTCCACTCAACCAATTGTTTGGCATCTCTAGGTGTTGCTTCTGTGCCTTTTACAATGCCCCATAAATTATTAATCATCAACTGCATTTGTTTTTTTACCTTCCATGTATGGAAATTGAGGCCATTAAAATTTTCTAAAGTTGTGAATTCCATGTTCAAAAGAAACTAAACATCAAAGAAATTACCTCATTCTTAACTTGAAACCAAGGCTGTGACTCACTTTCAGAATGCTCTCCCTTCTAGGCAACAAATCAACAATTCTTACCATGATGACTCTGCATGGTTGCCTCTTGGAACACACAAATCTAAATTGTGGCTAAGAGAGTGGATCATATATCAACACTCTCCTTTTATTTCATACAATAGCAACCTATTTGATGCCTTTTTATCATCGACCTCAGAGCGATTGCATATGAACTTGCTTTGATACCAAGAAAGGAGACAAAATATGTGGAGAAACTAAATCCATGATACACTTTGAACACTTCATAGTTGATATTATATGAAAACCGGTACAAATACAATAGGTTTATATAGAGTTATGTGAGTTGTTGTGAGATCCAACTTATTCCAAATTTAGGAAGAGAGGTTGAGAAAATATCTCAACAATCTCTAACAAAAATCAAATCTGATCATTAAATTATTTGTGGAGTCCAAGGATGGCAATGATGGAAAACTATTTGAGCTCAATCTTTATATTATTGGTCTTTGTCTTTCATATATACAATAGCTAAATGAATATGTAAAAACATTTATGGGTTTATAACTTAATTTGAAATTGTTGGACACACGAAAATACAGATAAGCGTGAGATACATATTATTCATTAGTATGATACAAGTACAAGTACATTTATGTGACCCTTGGATTCATATTCCAAAATATCTATTGGAATCCCTACAACAATTACTTCTTGTGATGTTTCATATTCCTTATTCGAGTACAACCCTAAACAAATTATGTTTCCAACATTCCCCCCCCTAATCCAAAGAGGTGTATATAAGTCCAAGAAGAGGGATGAAGTATGAAAGTGTGCAGTTGAAATATGGAAATGGAAAAATGCCAATGGTTGAATGTGCCCTCTAAATCTGGTGGTTTTGGGATGACCAAAAGCCAAATGGAAAGCATAAGTTGACACGTCTTCTACTAAATGGTGATGGTGGTTTAAGGAAGACCACAAACCAATCTCATGGTTTACGAATGAACAAAAACTTTGGAACTTGTCCCTAGGCTCAATGGTTTCATTGTCATAGTAGTTAAACTTTATTGTGGAAATTTATGAAACCTCCAAAAATGGTTGGTTCCTGGTGATGGGTGGAGTGTCCATTCGAAATGTTAGACGTTTCATAAACTCCCACACAATTTTTTCCAAAATGTTTAACTACTATAACATTTCATAAGTTAACTAGAAGCTGGAAGTTGATGTCTTACGCTAATTGGAAATGCTTTCAAATGAGGGTTTAAAGATGACCATAAACTATTATGTAGTACAAGTTGAAATTATTCTACCAAGTGGAGGTTTAAGGAAAACCACAAACCGTTGTCTAACAAAAGATATAAATCTTCTACTAAGTGGTGATTTAAGGAAAACCACAAACCAATCATACTCGCTTGTTATTGCTCGATTGATGAGACTTTGAAACTTGAATCCTGGCTATCAATCGATGATATTTTCCCCCCTGTCAGGTACAAGGTGAGAAGATGAAAATCAATGAGAATATGCAAATCCTTCCACTGCAATATTTGTCAATACCCGAGAATGAATTCTATGATATGATTGGGATATCTTCTTGACTATTGATTACCATTGTCAAGAAGTCATCCACCCTTAGTGGTTCTTTAATATTGCATATTTCAAGCATTTAGAACATTTGTCCAAATGATGATTATGCTTTCCACAATGCTCACAAGGATGAATATCGAAGCACTGATCTTCCATGTGGCCAACTCACTGACAGTATTGGAAATTTGGAATTTTCTCTTGAAGTGGAGCAGGGGAATGTGAACTTTCTTGAAGCAGTGCAAAAATTTGGAACTGGATTGGTTTGGTATAATCTAAAATATGAAAGGTGACTTCCTTTTCATATCCAATACTTGTTTTGTGTCTATTGTTCTTGATTTCTTCCTAAAGTTTGATGATTGTCTTGAAAAGAAAAGGTTGAAATTTATTAGAACTCAAATATGGAGTTGGATTACTAAGTTTGTAACATACCTAGTCCCCATCTAGGTCATGTCACTACTAAAACGACCCAATAAAAATTCCTCCTACTAAATCTAAATGCGAAAATTAACATACAACATGAAATACAAGTTCATTTAGTTTTCCATGTTCTATAAAAATGTATATACAATTTCTCAACTATGCATAGAAACAGATAAATAACATTGAGTAGCCTTCAACCATACAAGCAAGGATTTAAATGCATCATTCTTCCCCCAACAACCAATAATAACCAAACATATTCTAGAGTAAATTTCTTAGTAGTTATATCAACATTATACATTAGCAAACACAACAAAAATAGAACACTTATATTATAAAATGTGCAAACAGCTACAGAGGACAGATGTTCCTCCTAACCACAGCCTTGTTGTTCCAGTTCTCAATAGCAAGGCACCCCTGAGCTGGGGCTATGAATCCACAAGAGATGGAGGTCACTAAGGCTGGCTAATGTCCCCCTTTCATTAATTAAACTCTCAGCTAATTCTAGTCCATCAACACCCTTCCCCTCAACTTGCATAACCTTCATTGCTCACAATCCATCAAGACTTTCCACTCCCCTCCAGGGCTTCCAACACAAGTTGGACATGAATTTTACTTGTTGGGACCTCAGGAATTCTACAGGTGCAAACAAAAGTTCTCCCAACAGTAAAACACGTCCTTCTTGGATGAATTTTGAACAACTTGTCACTCCCAGGAACACAACCTATTTCTCCATGAAATTACAGCTCGAAACAAAAAAAAAAAACTTTTCCACAATAACTTCCTTCAAGATCCCATACTCAAAACTCCATTACTAGCCAAAAACTCGATGTAAAAAAATCTCTCTATGCAAAAAACATGAATGTGCCAAAATATGCTCTACTACCAACACAAATTTCCTCTCTTTCCCTTTCTTTCTTGACTTGCACTCTTCCCCAATATTATTGTACTCAACCCCCATCCTATTAATAAATATGGAAAGTGTCTCTCACACCAACCCTCTTACATGAATTCAATGATTGGGCTCTACAACACTCAACAACTAATGAAAGGTTCATGTCAAGGATAATTTAGAGAAAAATAAGAATTGGGTTTTTCTTTAATAGATATGGGTAACTTCTCCCTTGGACCCCTATCCTCTCTTATGGATACTTATACCCCAATATCCATTCATGTCTGTATACAACTTGTGATACGTTTCATTAATTATATTTCAATTTACATCATATACATATTGGCTATCAGCCATACCTTACATTTACAATATAAATCACTTGGATCTCGACCACATACTATATTTACAATACACACCACTAGTTTGGTGTTTGAAAACGAGAATGTTACATTCCCCTTCCCATACAAATTGTACTCTCCTTAGTGCACATAACCATATATTTTAAATATTAACATATATAAAACATTACATCAAAATACTTGATAATTCTGCAACTTAATGAATTGCACAACAATTCCAACCAACAAATTCCTTTTCCCCTCAACCCCTCATTGGTTGGACATGAATCTTAGAGTTGTGGCTCCAAGAACTTTAACTACCAAAATGGAGTATTCATTCACTTATGTACAAATGTACATTCATTTTTCTTCAAAAATTGCAAACAATTGTGGGTATGCTTCCCACATGGCTTCTTTGTGCTCCCATATAGCATCTTTAGGACCGTAGCAGGTTGAATGACCCTTTACCAAGCTGTTGGTCACTATAATTTCTTAATTGATTTAAACAATCAAGTGATACATAAATTATCAACCCAGGGAAGTCTTTTATTTATGAGAAAGGACGTTGTATACCTTGGAATGATCAGATAAAGTGATAGTATGAGTCTAAATGTAGGTGATCAAGAGTATAATGGTGGCAAAAAGTATAGGCAAAAAGGTGCATTGTGTGGTCCTAACACAAGACTATGTACTTTTTCCTAATCACTTTGATTTTTTGTTCTAGGATGTGCATTAGTTCCACCCAAAAATCCCCTTCATGTTCCATCTGGATCACATTCCAATCAATCACATGATTAGGATCAGGTACATACTTTTTTAATAAAAACACATGGAACACGTTATGAACTCTCATGGATGTAGGTAATGATAGAATGTATGAAATTGGTCCTATCTTTTCCAAGACCTCAAAAGGCCCACGATATCTCACTACTAACTTTGGGAAACCTCCCAATTTTAACGAGCTTCTTTTGGATTTAACTTTTAAAAACACATGAAATACCACTTTGAATTCTTTGTCTGTTATCCTTCTATCAACATAGATCTTCTATCGATCTTGTGCAAATTTTAAATTCTACCTAATTTTTACCATATTTTCTTCCATTTCCTTTAACAACTCCGACCCAATCATGACTCAATCTGCTAGGTTATCCCAACTTACTGGTGTGTGTCATTTTCTACCATACAAGACTTAAAACGAGATTATATTCAATGATTCATAATACCCATTGTTGTATGTAAACTCAACTAAATGGATATAGTCCTCCCACTTAGAAGGCTTGTCCATTACATAAATTCTTAACATATTTTCAATTATTCAATTAATTCTCTCTATCTGCCCTTTTGAATCTAGGTGATATGATGTATTGAAATTCAAATTTGTCCCAAATCCATTAAACAACCCCCTCCAAAAAATGGAATTGAAGTTGGGATCTCAATCCGACATTATTTCCTTAGGCACATCATGATGTAGCTTAACAATTTCTCTCATGTAAATTTCTGTAATATTGGCTTCCTTATGAGTTACTTTTACTAGAATGAAATGTGAAACCTTTGTTAGCTTTTCCACCACTACCATGATGGAATCATGTTTCCTGGTTGTCCTTGGCAATTTAGTAACGAAATCGATAGTAACAACATCCCATTTCCATTAAGGAATGAGAAAAGACTGCAGTAATTGTGTTAGATGTCTATGTTCAACCTTTACCTTCTAACATTCCATGCATCTAGCCAAATAATTACTGACATCTTTATTCATAATAGGCCAAAAATATTGGCCTCTTACAACTGTGATAATTTTTTGGTATCCTGGATGTCTAGCGTATGGCACATTATGCATCTCTTTTAAAACTAAGTTTCTCAATTATTGAGAATTGGGACCATAAACTCTATTTTGAAATAAGAGGATTCCATCCTCTTTCAGGTCATAATCCTTATATTTCTGTTATATATCATTCTAATGTAAACTTTCCTTTACTTGCACATAATGTTGGTCCATTGTTACAACTTCTAGAATTCTATCTTTTAAATCTTTTTTGTAGATACTAATGGCTATGTCATGCATTTTATGCACCCTTCTACTGAATGCATCAACCACCTTATTCTATTTTCCTTTTATATGCTTGATATCAAAGTTATATTCACTAAGAAATTCCATCCAATTAGTTTGTCTAGCATCTAGTGTTGGTTGTTCAAACATATATTTCAAACCACTATGGTCTGTCCTCAATCCAAATTTTTTTCCCATAAGGTAATGCCTCCACATTCTTAAGGCATGTACTATGGCTTCCAACTCTAAGTCGTGTGTGGCATAATTTATTTCATGTTCCTTCAATTTTATGGAATCATAACAAATTACATGTCCATTTTTCATAAGGACTCAACCGAGCCCTTCCTTGCATGCATCTATGCACACAACACAATCCTCACACCACTACATATTGAAAAATTTGCGACGACCACTTGCGACGAAAGTACTCTTACGTCGCAACATGCAAGAGAATTTTTTTTTTCTAAATCTACCTCGTGTTCATCGCCATCTTAATGCCTACAATTTGACTTAACTGTAATGGTCAATTTGCGTCGCATATGCGACGCCATACTTCTTTCATCGCCTATGCGACGAACGTTCACCATAAAAATTTAGTCAAACTTTATCGTTGAAAATGACCTAAAATAAATAGTAAACCGACGTTTCAGAGACTCCAAATTCGTCGCCATATCAACGACATAATGTTGCATAAGCGTCGAAACAACTGTCACAAAATGGGCCAAATGTGCTAGTGTCATTTGGATCTGTAACTTTCAAAATAGGGGAACTGGTTAACAAATCCTTTAAGCATTGCAAATTTTCTTCACATTTATCACTCCATTCAAAATTACTCCTTTATTTTGCAAAGATGTTATCGGGTGTGCAATTTTGGAGAATCGTGTAATCAGTCTCCTATAGTAACCATCTAGACCCATAAATGATCCAACTTCTGAAATATTTGTTGGCGTTGGCCAACTCTTTTATAGCTTCAATATTTTCTAGATCCACTTCTATGCCCTCTTCTGAAATGTTATCCAAATAATGGATATTCTTTTGATAAAAAGTGCACTTAATCAATTTGACATACAATTGGTGTTATTTTAACACTTGTAGCACCATCCTCAAATGTTTCTCATGCTCTTCTTCTATCTTAGAATAGATAAGAATATCTTCCAAGAATACAATTACAAAATTATCCAGAAAATCTCTAAACACCCCATTCATCAGACACATGAATGTAGTCGGTGCATTTGTCAATCCAAAAATCACCACCACAAATTTGTAGTGTCCATACCTTGTCCTAAAAGATTTTTTTCTAGTATCTTCTTCTTTGATCCTCACTTGATGATAGATTGACCTCAAGTCAATCTTGGAGATGTATTTTCTCCCTTCAGCTAAACAAAGAGATCATTGGTCATAGACAAGGGATATTTATTCTTGACTGTAAACTTATTCAGTTATCTAAAGTCAATACATAACCTCATCATTCCATCTTTCTTCTTGATAAAAAGAACTGGGGCACCCCAAGGAGAAACACTTGGGCATATGTACCCTTTTTTTGAAAACTCTTCTAGTTGCATTTGAAACTCTTTTAGCTCTAGTGTGCTCATTCTATAGGGATTCTTAGATGCTAGGATAGCTCCAAGCATTAAGTCAATTGAGAAATATATGTCCCTCTTTGGTGGAAATACTGGAAACTACTCAAACACATCTTCAAACTCTTTCAAGACTAGATAATCCTCAAGACTTGGCTCTTTGTCCTTCATTGGCTCTTCCATATGGGTTGTATATATCTGGCACCCTTTTCTAAAACTTCTTTTCAACTACAATGCTGAAATCTTTCAGACATATATAGGCCTTGGAATACCTTGCACTATCCTTGGATTCCCTTCTTCATCAATATACGTGAACACCTTGTTATAAAAATCTAAAACAACACGATGATTTTCTAGCCAATCCATACCAATCAAGAATTCATAAGACCCCAATGGTATCATGTTGAAATATTCCTTAGTGTTAGTTCCATTCATGTTTATAGGGACTTATTTAACAATCTCATGAATTCTTCTCTTGGTTTTAGTAGCAAGATGAACTAACCAAGACTTTTCATGCTTACATTTCTTCAATTTAAATCTTTCAACTAGCTTTGGATCTATATAGCTATGACTAGCTTCAGAATCAATTAAAATAGCTATAGAATGATTATCAATCTTACCTTCCACTTCAATAATGTGGGATTGATAGTCTTCTTGTCTATTGTACAAGGTGTAGGATTTAAACCTTTGAAGTAAAGCAATGCTACATATTCTTAAGCAAAACAAAAATGAATCAATGGCTCATACACACAATACACATAGATTTACACTAGAAACCCTTAACCGAGAGAAAACCATCCTTCCTTGGTGCCACACCTTTCAACTCTTCATTGTATTAATTTCACCATTCACCATACAATATTTTAGGTATTTCGTAGCTACGAAAACCCTAATCCCTTAATCCGAGATTAATTTAGAAAACCGCTAAAAATAGCAAAATCCGCTAAAATA
>CBVK0102914054.1:0-24386 GCA_900067695.1 Picea abies
GGTATCGTCGTGGTAAAACGAGCACACAATCCTTTATATTCTAACAGGATTACCTTTCGATCTTTTTCTCAACTTGAGGTCCTAGAATTTAGTGGGCCCAAACCTATTTTTTAGACAGTCCTCTAGATCTCCTGGGTTGAATAGCTGGTCAGAGCTGGTCTTGGATTCAGCTAGGCTAGATCTTTAAATTCATGGGCATTCCTTTTTCTTTCCATGCCACCTCCAAGGAACTTTTGGGAGATGATTATCCAAGAAGTTGAAAAAAATTTGAGAAGTGGCCAACCAAGCGTTTGGTCTTGGCATACTTGCTTCCAAATATGCACTAAGATCCTAGTTGCCACCCTTGTCTATTACTCTTCATGCTTGGTCCCCTTAGTTAGTGCATGTACAAGCATTTAGAGAAGTTGCTTTGCAACTTCCTTTGGGCTTATTACATGGAAGGGGCAAAGGTTTTCATCGGGTCAACTTTGGGTGAATTGGGTTCTTTGATATACTCCTAGGAATTAGGAGGCATTGGATCCTCAGAGCTCATACCCATCTCAAGCATTGTGTGCTAAATAAATGGTTAGGGTGTTAGAAGGAAATGAGGCCTAGAAGGTCCTTCTTCAAAATTGTATTTCTTAAGGAGCTCCCTTGGGCAAGAAATCATGACTAGAGCTAAACTTGCAAACTATCATCATTACCTTGACCATGTTGAAGAGAACTTTAGTTTCCCAAAGCATATGGAAGACATGGGTGGTTGTCAAGACTCCACTAAACTGCAAAGGACAAAGGCTCACGTTTGGGCTATCTTTTAATGAGCACTTCCTTTGGTGGTCCCCCATCCCACTACATGAATGCAATACCTTGACTTAGACAACACGGTCTCAACTATAAGGCTCTTTGGGAGAGGAATCAAGACTTACTTGATGCTAAGTCTCTAGACTAGATACTTGGGCTTGAGCTGAAAGACAAATTTACAATGACAACCTAGATAGAATTGTCCTTGATAGGATCAAGGATCTTACTCATGACACCCTTACCATGAAGCTAGGTCTACAATTGCCAACAACCTAGTGGAAAGATTGGAACTGGAACAAATCCAAGGACTTTAAGAAGTATAGGCCAATTGAGGTCTATAGGTGGCTTCGTCCTCAATGTGTGTTGGATGGTCATTTAAATGCACAACTTGTCTCTTTCGAATTTCTAGTCTATGGAAACCCTTGGTTGAGCTGAAGAAGGCCCATTTTGCCTAGTCTCTCATACTTGGGGACCTGGCTCTTAGCAATTCAATGACCCTCCTTGGTATTTCCCAGGTTAAATGGGCCCTTTGTGGTCACCCTGAGAACCTTAAACATATGTTTTGATTCTGCAGCTATGCTAAATTTCACTAGAGTTAGCTCTTTAAATTCTGTGACTAGTTCCTCCCCACCCTAATCTCATGGAAGGTCACCCTACCCTACTGGGTGACAGACTGCAGTATACCCGATAATATAATAATAAATATTATATAATTAATTATATTATTATTTTTATAAACATTACATTTCTTCCATGGGTTGTGGCCCTTTCTCTAATACTTGTATATATGCTACCATTTGTAGCATACATTCACCATATCTTGTATCTTTTACATTTACATGTCTTCACTTACAACTTACAAATGCCTATGGCATGGTGTGAATACTGTTAGGTACATCACAAGTGATATCAGAAGCACTTTCCTTGACTTCGCTTCTATTGCACTGCAGTTATATTGATTCTATTATATCTTCACCCACATTTCTTCTTATCTACCTTCCTTGGGCCATCATTCTTCGTCCTTTCTATTTAAGCACATGCACAGCACTGAAGCATCCCTGGTGGAGAGATGCAATTCATGCAATATTCGGATAGATCATTCTTTCACTCACATATCATAAAAAATTTCTCCATATATTAAATATATATACATTATATATACATTGCATCATCAAAATATATAGGTTGTGTCAACGCCATTATATATTGATTTCAACAGTGTTGTCTATATTGTTGTCAGTTTGCAATTCTTCTCGTGTTTCCAAATGCCATATTTTATCACTATACAGTCTTTTTTCTATGCTGCTGAACGTGGGAATATCAATGATAAAAAGGCCGCTGCTCTGCCAAAACTCACAACCACTGTAGTGCAGAAAGCTGCTATTTCAACCACCATTTCGAGTCTGCTCTCATCATAAGCAGGTTACCCAACTGACTCGAGCCACTGGTGAGAATAACAACTGTTGAGTAACTAGGATTGTTTACATGGTTATGGTGCAACAATTTGCAAATTCACCACAAGAATAGATTGTGAGTTTTTAGTTGTTTCTGTGAAAGGAGATAAATTTACTTAGAGTCTTACCTGTCTGTTCCATGACCCCCTCTTCCCTGAGATGTAAGGGGAGATTCAAAAGTCTTACCCATACAGGGGTTGAGGTTAGAGTCACCGCAACTTGATTAAATACTGGAAACTACTGTTTCATACAGAAGACTACCCAAAACTAAGGCCCTTCTTCTAGAGTATGTTTTTTTTTCAAATGCTGCATATAGAATTTCATAGAACAAATAAATATATAATGGAAAAGAGAATTACATCACATGAACAACAGGAGCACGCAAGATTATTAAGATAGTATGATTATTGTCTTTAGATTTATGGAGAAAAACTACAAAGAATCCTTTGGCATAGAAGCTTACCTGTAACTCCTCTTTCCAGTTTGAAGTTATCCGATTTAGCAGATTGTTTTTGTCTGGCCACAGAGCATTTATTTTGAAATTAAGAATAGTACAATCTTCTATGACCAATTCAGTTCTTCTTGTCATGTGACCATTGTATTTGTAACTTTCTTAGACAAGATTATTCTATGTGTAAATCCATTCATGCTATTATGTTGATAGGCATTCCTATTTTGGAAACAGGATGGAGGGTGCAAGATTGGACGGTGGAGATCCATCCAATAGTCGTGTCTTCTTTTAATTTCTTTTAATCTCCACCATCGAATAATTTAGCTGTTTGACTGTTAATTCTGAGATTAAAGATGTCTGTACAGTTGAGGAATGATAGATGTCTGGTTGGCGGATGAGAGATGTCTGTACTGTTGATCAATGGTGATCCCTATTGGTGTTCACCATCCGCAATGATGCGGATGTGCTAGTTTATAATACAATTTAGTATTGTTATTTTTTTTGAGGAAATATGCAATTTTGAAAATGCAATATTATTTTCTTTTGCAGATAGCCGTCTTGGGAGGTTCTTTATTAGGGACATATCTGTCAGAGAAGGTAAAGTTGTTATCTTTCTATCTTCTGTCATTGCTCAAGGTTGTGTATTCTAAGATCTATGTACTAGATAGTTAACAACAAGAAGAAAAGTACAGTTTTTTAATAATTTCAAATAGTTATAGAGAATATGTCATACATACATTAGTTTTCCCTTATTCTTGTAGTTTCCATCTCCCCGCCACTTTTCTTTCGTTTTATTCAAGATTGACTAGTGCTCTTTGTCTATAGGTAATTGCCTACACAGGAGGAATTTTATTTCTTATATTTGCAGCAACTACACTACTCGAAATTTTCGTGTAGATTATTGATTTTTACAACGAAGATGTCAAAATAGAATTTTGTCCAAGGATTTTTGCATGTTCGCACCAGTGGATGGATGCCAATGCTTGGTGTGTTTCTGCGATATTGCTAAAAAGTCCAGAAAATCTTGAAAAATCCTATTCACTTGAAAGCACATTATGGTGTTTATATGCTAATCGAAGGCACCATATTTGAACATTAGCATGCCAACTAGCCTTGAAAATTTGATTCTAGGCATGTAGTAGGCCATTTTTTTGATGACTTTGTCATTTGACCACATGCCTCTTTTTACACATGTAAAAATCCTATTCACTTGAAAGCACGTTATGGTGTTTATATGCTAATCGAAGGCACCATATTTGAACATTAGCATGCCAACTAGCCATGAGAATTTGATTCTAGGTATATAGTAGGCCATTTTTTGATGACTTTGTCATTTGACCACATGCCTCTTTTTACACATGTTTGCATTTGGATAATATAGACAAAACTTCAATTCTAAGTGATGCCATGGACCATACACGAATAGAAAAATAAAAGCACACATCATGATCTAATAGATTTAGTGAAATATGCAACCCTAAATCTATGCAAGCATCATAGAGAATATTTATGCTGTGGATGTAAATGACAATACTTTAGTTAAAGAAATGAATAAAAAGAAAGTACAACTTACATAATAATAGCGAATGGCTTACACAAGTTCTATAGAGGTTCTATAACCAGTTTATATATAACATTTATTATTGCATATGCAAGAATATGTTCATAAGTTTTATGTAATATTTTAATTTTACTTCTCCATACACTCCATCATTTGCTAAGATTTGTATTTATACTCAATATGGAGGTTTACTGGGGAAAATAAAATAAAAGAGATGATACTTGGAACCCTTGCATATTATAATTAATGAGTAGAAAAAAGTTAAAACACTTTTGTTGAATCGAGATAGTGATGGTTTACACTTTTGGGTAGAAGCCTCTTCAATCTTCTTATTCTTTGATTCTTGTGCCATTTTTAGTCAACCGATCATACATACTATTATTGTATTATTTTTGTGCCATGTAAGTGCTATATTGGGCCGACTTGTGGACCCAAGGAGGCACCCTTACGATGATCATGTTTGATTTGATTTGACTATATCACTCTGTTAATATCTAATTGGCTATTGATATAAGCCATCAAGTTAGATCAAGAGTAAATTGCATTGTCTACAGTGGATTTCTTTGTGCGATTGTTTGATGTTTTATGCTCTTATTTAGGTGATTGTTGTTATGTTCAAATGTTTCAGTAGCATAGCTTAGTGCTAAGATTATTTAGGGCTGATTCATTCTCGTTTCGTAGTCTGATTATGCACCTCTATTACATTTAATGTTTAGGTGTCTCGGTATTTCTTTCATACATTTAACACTAGCTTCCTTGCAGTTTGCATCTCAGCTCTGTGAGCCCTAATTCTCCCACAACTCGATTTCTGCATTTCCCTTGTATCGTGGAGCACATCATCTCTGTTGAGCTAGCTTGGCCCTTTTTTCTTGTCAGCGATGCTGTACTTAGTATTTACTCAATAGTGACAAAAGGCTCATGGAGAAAACACAAATACAATGCCATAGACAAGAATGGCATCTTAGTTTGGAGGCTTTCTCCACTAGACATTATGCTAATGTTTTGTGGTTTATGAAATATTTATAACTGACTCGAGTGAACAACTCACTTGTTGACATCACTCAAAATGTTTCAAGTAGTTGTAAAAACATAACAAATTTACAAGAATGACATTGTTCACTTCATATTGTATGAGGTTCCACTTTGTGATTTTCATCACATCAATGGATATTTGCTGCTGGTTCCTTGGAGCTATTGGACCAACTTTGGGGGATTCATCTTTATGGAGCCCCTTCTCTTCATGGCATCATATCATTTGATGGAGATCTTTCGTTGGGGGACTCTCACTTCTCCTTGGTTGGATGATTGTGCTTTCTACTTGGTGGTCTTCTCACATCTACTTTCTTTGTTGATCACCCTTTGGTTGAATTTGTTGGTATCTTGGAGCATGCTATCTCATTATGATGTGGTTGTAGTGTACCTGTTTATCTTGGAGGTATTATGTCTTGTTCATAGATGATGGGTCTAGCCCCTTAAGGGGTTAGATGATGATGGCGTTAGGAGGTAGATGTTACATGATGTTATTGATATTTCCTCGTGACTTGTTCTGTTGATGTGTGATGCTGTCACTAGGAGGGAGTGTTCTACATGGTCCTCGTGTGTTAGATGTGTGATGGGGGACATACTTGATGATTGTATGGGTTAGTGCTTTGTTATGTCCCTTTCTCTTATGATGTTGCTATGGTGGGATGGTTCATGTTGCATTTGTTGGATTTTCCTAGGTGATATAACTTAATAATGTAACATTTGCTTGAAATTACCTAAGGGGAATGTGTTTGATGATGTTTGATGATGTTAGTATCCTCATGGATGTACTTTTTCTAAGCTCGAGTTAGAAGGGGGTATTACATATGATGTTGATCTAACTTTTTTCTAAGGTTGGATGATGATTTTTGATGTAACAATCCCTTGGTGGTGGTGCACTTTCGATTGAGTTTTATGTTTTGTTGTTATCATGGTGGGGTTTACTGGGGAGAACTTATTTTATTTACATGGTACATAACTTTATTAGAGTGCATCCCTCATTGGCACACACATATTCATGGTGATTTAATTAGTTGGTGACTATTGGAGTGGGATTGTGGTTTTATTTCAACATTAACCTTTGTGCACACATGTTGTCGATAGTCGAAAACGTTTTAAAAAGTTTGTTGTTGGGAGAAATACACTTTCGGTATTTTTGTGATAACTTTTGATTCCAAACTCCGTTTGGAGCATCGTTCCTTATACCATTGGAAAAGTCTCATCGAGCTTGTTGTGGTCGCAACAACCCCCTTTTACTTTTGCTTGTAAAAGCAAAAGGAAAGCCCCCACCCCACCTTACTAAAATTTTGATCCTATTGCCTAATCCTCTACTACTTGAACCTAATACTATCCCTTTTCCTACATTGAGAGAGTTGGGGGTATAGTCTTGATTGATGACTTCTTTGATGGATGTTGATTTTTCCTTTTGACCTGATGATTTCAAATGTCTTCATGATGTTTATTGAACTATTATGTTTGTTGACATTTGTATGATGGAGTTGACATGTGTCATTTTTTGAACTTTTGTTGATTCCCAAGTGCCTGGTGATCTGATGTGGTTGCATGGTTTGTTCTATTGCATCTCCTGCTTGACTAACTCAAACGATGCATCTTCCTGCTGGCATGTTGGTGCTTCATGTTTTCATCTTTACGCTTTCGCATGTAGATTCTGATCTCCTATTTCGAACTCTTAAGTCTAAATCGCTTATTGTTGATCCTTCTTCTGATTTGAGACTTAGCACATGTAGTTTCAGGACACTCATTTACATCCACCATGTTATCTCTGAATCAACCTGACACTCTCTTATAAATTGACTCAGGCGGGGAATATATTGTTTATTGTATTGACAAGTCTTTTTTTAATCACATGGCTGATATCATTCTTGTTGTTTTACATGAGCAAGTTTGTAGGGGGCACTGTGTTTGCATGGATGCTTCTCGTGGGGAAATTTGTTGATCCTTGTTTTCTACCTTGACCTTGATTCTTCCTAGGCTTCTCCTTGTTCGAAAGAAGATTACCTTCGCCTGTAGTTGTCTCGAGGTTCGAAGCCCCCAAGGGGTTGGACCCACCTTTCCCGCAAGCCTGTCCTTAAATCTCTTCAGGTTTCTTTATACCGAGTCCTCTCTTGGTCTTAGCTCTCACTGAAACCCACACCATAAGTCTATCTAGCCTCTTGATTGTGAGTCCTTGTCGCGTTGATGCATGATAGATATTTGCCACATTTGTATTGCTCATAGTGGTTTGGTGTAGAGACCTTTTCCTGGCCCTAGTCGTGCTCTCGCTCCTTGCGATCTGAGCATGTATGTCCTTCGACATGTACATATTGAATGGACTAACATGTGATGCATGTTTGATCGGAGTCGATGTCATGTTTCCATTTGTTGTTACTTGCGACGTTAAAATGTCGCATGAAGTATCGTCCTTCTCTTTCGTCGTAGCTAGATCACTAGATCCTTAACCTCCATCTGACTCTACTCCTCTCCATGATGCCTGGTGTTTCAAATCCTACTCTATACATCTTTTTCTAAATTTTGGCCCGTGGGTGCAGAACCCTCACCAGTGGAACCTAGGGGGCAGGGAACCTCGACTTGTCTAATTGGTTCCTAATTTTCCTAATTTGTAGTTATATTATTTTATTTTATTAATTTTTTAAATATTTTTTTTTCTAATTTTGTATATATATATATTTTATTTTATTTTATATTATTATTATTATTATTATTATTTAATTTCATAAAATATTTATGAATGCATTTTATTTTAATTTTATTTCTTTTATATAAACATGTATGATTAATAAACTAATCATTTTAATGTGTACATATTTTTCTCATACATAAAAAATAGAAACACATATTTTTCTCATACATAAAAAAAAAGTATAAACACATCATTTTTTTTTTTAATTTAAATTTTCATATTTTTGTATTTTTTTTTTACTAAACCTAACTACATATTTTACACATATTTTACCCTTTTTTACTTTCACCTTTTCTTACATAAACCTATTTTTTTTAATGTTATTTTTATTTTAACTTTTATCTTATTTCATAAATATTTATGAATGCATTTTATTTTATTTTATGTATTTTAATTAATTAATTAATAATTATTTTTTTTAAACATGTATGATTAATAAACTAATCATTTTTATCATTTAATGTGCACATATTTTTCTCATTAAAAAAAAAAATAGAAATAGAAACCCAAATCAAATTTCCTTTTTAATTTAATTTATTTTTTCATGATTTTTTTATCTTTTTTTTTACTAAACCTAACTTGACATATTTTACCTTTTCATGATTTTTATATTTTTTTTTTACTAAACCTAACTTGGACATATTTTACCCTTTTTTACATTCACCTTTTCTTACATAAACCTAAACGTACTACCTTAGGTCCTACTTACTAGGGATTTCCTATTTTATAGGGAGTTCCTATTTTTTAAGAATTTCTGGAAACTATATTAACTTATATTTCAAACCTTATTCTCAAAATGCATTGAAACATATAGCAAAAAACTTATGTTTTATGAGAATTTATTAATTAAATAATGATGGAAACGTGCAAAAGAGTGGATTAATCTATTGTTTCATGCTTTATGATAATAATTAAATATATCCTTAGATGGGGTGATTTTCGAACTATAGCGCGCACTGGGGAGGGAGTTGGGCAACTGGACTCGGTAGGCCACAAGCCTTGCCACCCACATGTCACCTCTCGCTACTTAATGTTGAGCCTTTATACTCCACGACTCACTTACCTTGGCGAGTACCATCTCCAGCTCCTTCAACGTGCCATTCACGTGTGTAGTTATGGTGACGAGATTTGATAATTTTCGGGCATGTCACTTACGCTAGCTCATTTGGTTTTATCACCTGACATCGGGTTCTTTTCTCCATCACAGTCTTCCTTCCTTTGCTATGCTCAGCTTCAGCCCTCACTCGCAGTCCATTCCTCTCTTTGTGCTCTCGGTTTCCTTCCTGCACTCTGTCCTCCTCCTCACCATCCTTTTGATGCCGAGGTAAAGATGTAAGCCAAAGCACGAACCGGAATGATATAACACCTATGGGCAAGGGCACCAACGTCACCCCGACCTGCAATTATCCATGGCTCATCCAACCACCTCAGGCCTTGTCCCTCTGTCTTCCCCTTGGGCTTGTAGGGTTGAATGGTATGATAGCCAGGGAAATTCTCTGGGTTTCTTGCCTGGTGCCATCTTGGACAAGTCTTCGACTTCATATCCCTCCACCCATTCTGACACTCCCCTGACTACTTTGCCTATCCGTCACACCACCTCCCCTATGGCAGCGACCTCTTCTCTGTCCCAACCGCCTACCTATACAAAAAGTGGTGACCTTTCGAGGCTTTTGATTGCCATGGATATTTTACAGGACCTTGTTTTTGAAGTACGACAAAACTTGACGAACCTTTTGTTTAGATTTGAGTTGTGAGAGCGTCATGAGGATCGCATGGAGGTGTTGTTGTTGGATCTCCTCCACCACTCTACGAACTTGGCGAAAATTACTCTAGCCTTGGCTCCAACGACCAACGATGAAGGGACGCCTGCTTGAACGGCTCCAGGCTCAACTTAATGGCTTGTTTTCAGGTTCAAATGTTAGTTTTTGCCGATGGCAATCTGGTTTACTACTTTTGATTTAGCCCTACATGGAATCACTGTCTATAGACACCTTACTCTGCATATGAAATATGGTATTGATTTTGGCAAATAATTAGTTTTTAGACACTGTTATAGCCTAGACATATGGTTGCATTAGTTTCTCACCTGGGCAATGCAGACCACCATTTCAAATGCTTTGGAAGACAATTGTATATTTTTTACTTTGACAGGTCCCTTATAATATAATTTCTTACTTACAATATATATATATATCATCCCCCCACCATTGCACTTCGAAAAACACATCGGAGTTCACCCAACACACATTACCATTGCACTTCGAAGAACCCTTAGGAGTGAGGTATTCAGAGCTCACCCAACTCTCCACTCAATACTCCGATGAGAACAACATTGAATTTATTTTAATTTCTTTTTTGGAAAAAAGAAGAATGGCGGATTAATTTCATACTTTTTGGGGAAAACGGGAAGTCATGGGACCACATTATTTTCATAGTTTCTTTTTGAAAAAGATGTAAACGTGGGATATTTTAAATTTATTTTTTTGGGAAATGTGCATCAAGGAACATGCCTTATTTTAATATTTTTTTTTGGGATGGGAAGTCAGTGGAACATGTGCATAATATATTCGTTGTGTTTGGAGTCTAATCGTGGTGAGCTATCGATAGACTCTGATAGTCTTTCGGAGTGGGGCAATTCACGTACATATATCCACTCTGAAAACCATGACTTCAAAAAGCCTTTCGATACAGACTTCCATGTAGAGGTTTGGACTTTATGTTTTGGGGGGAAACTTTATTTTTATTTCTTTTGTATATATTATTTTTTATTTTATTTTTATTTATCTATTTTATTTTTTATTTAATTTTATTTTGAATTTTCATATATTTATAGCTTTTCGTAGATTAAATGAATAACAAACTTAAATGGGCGTAATGGTTAAAAGTGTGTTTCTTCCTCGGAGATCATAGGTTCAAATCCAGTGGGGGGTAGGGTAATTATTATTTTATTAGTTTTAACCTTGGTAATTTTTATTTTTTGTTAATGGGGGTAATTAGTTTAATTTTCTTTAATATTTTACATAGGATTAGGGTAATAGTTTTTTGTTTATTTTGTTAAAAATTGTAAATAAATGTAAATATTTTTCTATTTTCATTTTAAATTATTTTCCTATTGTTAAAAAATAAAAAAAATAAAAAAATATAAAAAAAGAAAAATTAGAGAAAATTATGCTACAAGCCATGGGTCCCATGCTGTCTAGGTTCTGAATCAAACTATCCATATGGGTTAAGTTATCTAATCATTAAGTGTTGATCTTTTATGCAGGTGGGATTTCTCTTTTTACAGGTTCAAAAATCAATGGTCCAGATTAACCCATGGGCTTGATCAATGGCTACCGAGTGACGATTTTTAAACGACCATAATGTTTTCTACAAGTGTTGGAATGAGGCCCGTGATACCTCGTTGGAAAGGTATCAGACAAAAGAGCAAAGTGGTACAAATCTCTAGTCTTAAAAATGGACATAAGACATTAGAAAATGCATAAAACATACAACCAATAATTTGGAGGGAAAATGGCCATACCAAATTCCAATAGTCATATACGGGGCTACAGGCGACGAAATCGAGACCAAGATGGCTCGATGGAAATATGAGATGGAATTTGAATCTGATTAAAGAACTGACTATGCAGACTTCAAGTAGCCATATCTTAGGCTACAAGCAAAACAATTGAGCAAGAAATAGCTCAACAGAAAGCTTAGAAAGAGGAGAAGAATACAAAAAGATATTAATCAATAGGAAGAAGCCAAAAATTATCAGAAATGTTCGAGGAACATAAGAAAACGCCAACAGATAGAGTCAATGATTGTTTTTAATGAATATTATTTGTAAACTGCCTTAGGTGATAATGATCACTCATGAGTCTATTTCACTTCTCTTTTTAATGCTCACATGTTCATTTTTGAAATGTGAGATAATAAATAGATTGAAAATGAAATGAACAATCATAAGAACTGAAAAGTCTCTCTCTCTCTCTCTCTCTCTCTCTCTCTCTCTCTCTCTCTCTCTCGCTCTCATAAAAAAGAACTTGTAGGATAGAGTGAAGATTTTTTCCCTTTGTAACAAAAGAGGGTACTATTACTTGTAGTAATAAAGAGCAGGAGAAATTTAAAAAATATGTGATGTTGAAGGATGTATTGGAGACTATTCTTTATGCATTTATCTTCTAGCTGAGTAGATAGGATTCAGTTGTATGAACTATTTCTACACTCTATTATGTTTGCTTATGTTGTCACATGTTTCTTTATGGGTACATAAATGATGTTATAGATGTACTGTGCAACTATTTATCTATATATATGTAGCATTATTGTTTTCATTTACCATTAGAATACAAGAAATATTTCTAGTTTTGATGGTATTATCTTTTGTTGTACTCATTATTTTAGTTTTTCTCCCAAGATAGGTTAGAATTAGTTATATTAGATTAGTTTTGTTTTAGTTAGATTATCCTTAGGATTAATTAGAACTATTTGGGGGACGATTAATTGTTTTTCCCCTTTTATTATTTTAATTATGAGTGGAAGCGAGGCCCATATACTTGCGGGAAACACTACCCCAAACAAGAGTAGGTCTAATTGGGACCTGTCATCAGGCATTCTCCTTACCTGTTTGACAGACCATTTGGACCCGTCAATAGAAATGGCACTAAAAGGAGGGTAAGATGAAGAGTTGAGCCTATGGAGTCATTATTTTTAATGTTTGTTTTAATTTACTAATGGCTCCATCCCATATCCCTTTATGAAGGTGTTTTTCTGGTATTGTACCTTCCAAACCTCCTAGAAACATTTTACATTTCTTGTCACAATTTAAATTTGATGGTGAGGGTAAAACCTCTGCATTTGGACATGTTTTTAATTTCTGGAAAATTTTCGGTTCTCATAATATTACTAATGGTAGTGCCATTTGCACAATATTCACTCTCACTTTTACAGTTCGGGTTAAGAATTGGTGTGATATTTTGTCGAACACCTCTATTCACACATGGGAACAATTTATGTGTGAATTTTTGCATGCTTTTGAGAATTATGATTATGATAAAGTGTGCGAAGAAATTCTAGGGCTTAGGAAGAACAAATATGAATCTCTTGAATATTTTGTTATCAGATTTACTTATCTTTGTTGAAGATTTCCTTTGGATGATAGGCCCTCTAACAATGATTTTATTTCATGTTTAGTTTCTCTTACTCATGAAACATATCAGTCAAGGGATGAAGAATATAAATCATGTTTTAATGTTCCTTTGCAGGATGATTTGGATTTAAGTGAAAATATTGCAAATACTAATGGCTTATTTGGACTCCATATGTCTAGATCTTTCTTTACTATGGGGGATATAGATCATATAGAGATTTTTTTTTCAGAATAATCATATGTATCCTTTCACCACTCCATCCCTCCTTTAATTCCTTGTGATGAAAAAGAGGCCTCTTCTGTAAATTCAAGTTCAGATTTTTATGTAGTTGACTAAGAGGAGGATTTTATTGTTGATAATGGGACACTTCGGGTCACACCGATGGTTATGTTAGGTTCTCATCATCCTATCTCATCTTTTCCATCAAAATACATGGAAGAGAAATATATGGAGTGAACTTTAAATGTTGATCACTTTATTAATGAAGAAAATATGGAAATTCATGACATGAATTATTCCTCACACATGGATAATTTGGAATTAATTTCATTTGATTTGGATAGTGCTGCTATTATAAATTCTCCTTGTTTAACCAAGACAGATTAATAATTTTTTCCTACTACTCATGGATCATTTATTGAAACTTCTTGTTCTACTGATTCTTGTGACTTGCTTCTCTCTTATAACCATGAATGTGTTTTGGAATACATTTTAGATCCTCATACTTTGTAGGGGCAAGACAACCATGCTGATATTTTCACTCAAGGAGAATAAATAAACATACAAGACATACCTCTTTTATCACAACAATCCACTTTCTTCTTGGAATAGGGAAACCATGTTCATGAAGAACATGTTGATTGTAAAACCATGCCTAGTTTGATGCCCACTATCCATTCATAATCAATCACCCATGCTCTTAAAGAGGAGGAACTACCATTCAGGGAGTCACGTTTAGAAAATTCCTCTTGTGCTAGAGAAGCTTTTCATTCTCTTAATTCTTCCACTTACTTTTATTTATAAAGTGATCTCTTTAATGATTTAACTTTGTAGGAAATCACCCATTATTATATTCAAATAAAATCAATGGGGCCAACCCATTTTGAAGTAATTGAGGGTGGTGATGTGCATTTGGAAGATATAGAGGATAAACCCTCTTCCCATGAACTAATTACAACCAAGACTTGTCATCCTTTTTCATAGGATGAAGAGAATTATGTAGCAAATGTGTATCAAAGGACGTGTTCTTCCATTTCTTCTTCATTTTTGATAAATAGAGAATATTCTTGTTCAAGTATCCCTTTACTTTATATTTTTGATACTAGTGGATCTCACCATTGTTTTGAAGATATCTCTCATACCATGGTTGTTCCTAGCCCATGCATATCATTTGATCTCACTAGTCTATCTCAAGTTGATGGTTGCTTGAAGTATGAATCCCGAGAGGCTTACTAAGAAAATGAGGCACTCCAGTCTATGTCGATGGTTATGTCAGGCCCTCATTCTTTTGGTTCATCTTCAAGGATAAACAAGTCTATTAGCATGAATTCTCTCTCATCAAGTACACTTCACATGAATTCTATGCACAGTTCTCATTTGGTATGCTACTTCCCATTGAACTCCCTCCATCAATTCTATGATAGTAATGCAAGATCTCATGATAAAATTGAAGCATGGTTGGAGAGATCCCACTTAGATAGATTTCCCATGAATTATTGCATTGGCATATTTAATATGGTGAATATATTTTATCATGTTTTGATTCTTCCTACTTTTACTCTATCTTTATTCCAAGTTTTCTTTCTAATATTTTTTCATGAACATGTGTTTGTAGGTTTGGAATTACAAGGATGGCTACATTGGCATTATGAATTTACATAGCTAATTTTTATGCCATTTGTAGTGTAGGATAAGAGTAGGGTAGAATAGGCTAGGGTCTTTCCTTTGCATAGTTCAACTTTGCTTTCTAGTTTGTTTAATTAGTTTTATATTTTCTTTTTCTCTTTGTTTACTCTTGGATGAATAGTGAATGAAATTATCATTCAAGATAATTTTACAGTTCTTTTTGTTTTCCCTAGTGTTTCGGGGTTTAAATTCATGATTTTTGGTCTTGGGATGTTGGCATTAACATTGGTTTTGCAAGTTTTGATCAAGCTTTCCTCTTCTCTCTTCCAAAATCATCATTCTCCAAACCCCAAGCACTCTCATCTAGTGTCCAAAGGAGGGATCCTCTTCAAAACCTTTCCTTGTACTCCCATCCCCCCAAGGTCACCCGTGAAGCCTCCCTTGTGGTGTATTTCTCCATCACCAAAAAGAGGGGAGTGATCTCTAAGGTGACAATGGTATTCAATCCCGGTTGTGTCACACTAGTGATGCTTTTGGTTGGATTTTCCTAAGCAATATTTTGCACGATAACAAGGGGCAGAGGCTAAGAATTTAGTTTGGTCAAAGAAAATATGGTGTATGGATTTGAAGGAGTGTTCGACGCTAGTTGATTTAGAAAAACGGTTGTGGGTAGTTTCATCTATATTCTCTTTAATATGGGATTTGAAGGATCTTTCATTTTGACCTATGTAAGATTTTCCACAAGAGAGGGGAATTTGATAAACTCTTGGGCCAAGCATCGAGTCAAATTTATATTTGGAAGTTATAAAAAGTTGTTTGAGATTTTTGTAAGATTTGAATAAGGTTTTAATATCCTTCTTAGATAGAAATTTTTAGATATGATCAGTGGTGCCCTAGATATAGGGAAAATAAATTAGAGCTTGGGGAAAGGAGGAGGATGAGGTGATTTTTTATTTAGATTTAGGATTTTTTACCAAGATGAAGGAATGATAATTTGAGAGAGAGAGAGAGTAACCATTGGAAAAAAGGGCCTTGGAAAAATGGTATTTTTCCTCCACGAGGAATTGAGGGACGAATATGCAAATGGATTGAGTAATCAAGGTTTTGAGGACACCATATTTTTGAGCTAGATTGTGGTGGGAGCTAGCATGAAGGTATATATCAATACAAGTCTTCTTTCTGTAAACTTGGTGGGAAAGGGAACCATCACGAAGATGAGAAACATGGACATCCACGAAGGGAATAGTGTTACCCTCTTGTATTTCCATAGTAAACTAGATGTAAGGAGAAAGGTCGTTAAGGTGGTTGAAGAATGTGATTAAATTGGAATGGCCATGAGGCCATATGATAAAGGTGTCATCTACAAAACGAAACTAGCACTTGGGTTTGAGATGAAATCTATTTAGCACTAAAGTATTGAAGTGTTCCATAAATATATTAGCAACCACTGGGGATAAGGGTGACCCCATGGTCGTGCCTTCATTTTGTTCATAGCAAACCACTTTAAAGGTGAAGAAGGTAGAAGAGAGGAAAATGTTGACGAGGTTACGAGTTTCAAGATCTACTAGTTTGGAGATCAAGGTGAGGGCTTTTGAAACTGAAATTTTGGTGAAAAAAGAAACGACATCAAAGATGACCATGAAGTCTTGTTCACTAAGGTAAATATTTGAATTTTAATGAATGAAGTCAGTGGAATCTGATAAAACAAAAGGTTTTTCCAACAAAGGCCTGAACCTTATCAACAAGTGATCATGCAAGGCTATGAATGAGGGCTCTTATGGCGCTAACTCTAGGTCTAAGTGGAATGTATTTTTTTATGGATTTTGGGTTTCCCATGGATCCTTGGGGTTTGGGGGTTATGAAGAATAAGGAGATTTTGGATGTTAGGGTATTCAGGGGAAGATTTGATGGATTTGGTGACCAATTTAGTAATGGTATTGATAGATTTTTAGCGATATGCTTGTAAGGAGAGGAGGATATTAGGTATATAGTTTTAGAGTCACAGTCAGAGGTATTCACAATAAAGATAACATGCAATTGTTCTTTGGAGAGGTTAAGTTTAGGAGGTTTATAACGATGAAGAATTATTCCACACTCACGTCTAATTTATTCTTCTTCATGAGTCAGAGTATTATGGTCAATAACTTTAATGGAACAAATAATTTCTTCAACTTAGATCCATCTAGGGACTATGACGAAATTGAAACCTTTTTCTAGGATTTGGAGGGAAGGAGGATCTAGTTTTAAAGATGATAAATTTATGAATGTGGATGGCTTGGGAGATGGTGGGGGAAGAGAGAGAATGGGGTTGGTATTAAGGTCGTTCGAAGGGAGCAAAGAGATGGAGATATTGTTAGAAATAGATAATGAAGTACACTTGGTCTTTTGATTACGAGTCGAATTAGGGTTGGGGTTAAAACTAGAGGCATGGAAAGAATACACTCGGTCTTTTGATTATGAGTCGAGTTATGGTAGGGGTTAAAAGTAGAGGCATGTGAAGTAGTACACTCGGTATTTTTATTATGATCTTAGTTAGGGTTGGGTTAAAATTAGAGGTGTGTGAAGGAGTACACTCGGTCTTTTAATTATGAGGAAAGTTAGGGTTGGGATTAAAAGCAGAGGCATGTGAAGGAGTACACTCATATTTATTATTTTGAGGTGAGTTAGGGTTGAGGTTAAAAGTAGAGGCATGTGAAGGAGTATACTCAGTCTTTTGATTATGATCTGAGTTAGGGTTGGGGTTAAAATAATGTACATGTGAAGGAGTACACTCAGTATTTTGATTATGATTCGAGTTAGGGTTGGGGTTAAAAGTAGAGACGTGTGAGGAGTACACTCAGTCTTTTGATTATGAGTCGATTTAGGGTTGGGGTTAAAAGTAAAGGTGTTTGAAGGAGTACACTCGGTATTTTTATTATGAACCAAGTTAGGGTTGGGGTTAAAAGTAGAGGCATGTGAAGGAGTACACCTGGTCTTTTGATTATGGGCCCAGTTAGGGTTGGGGTTAAAAGTAGAGGTGTGTGAAGGAGTACACTTGGTATTTTGATTATGAGTCGAGTTAGGGTTGGGGTTAAAAGTTGAGGCATGTGAAGGAGTACACTTACTATTTTTATTATGAGATGAGTTGGGGTTGGGGTTAAAAGTAGAGGCATGTGAAGAAGTACACTCGATATTTTGATTATGAACTAAGTTAGGATTGGGGTTAAAAGTAGAGGCATGTGAAGGAGTACACTCGGTCTTTTGATTATGAGTTGAGTTATGGTTGGGGTTAAAAGTAGAGGCATGTGAAGGAGTACACTCGTACACTTGGTATTTTGATTATGAGTCGAGTTAGGGTTGGGGTTAAAAGTTGAGGCATGTGAAGGAGTACACTTACTATTTTTATTATGAGATGAGTTGGGGTTGGGGTTAAAAGTAGAGGCATGTGAAGAAGTACACTCGATATTTTGATTATGAACTAAGTTAGGATTGGGGTTAAAAGTAGAGGCATGTGAAGGAGTACACTCGGTCTTTTGATTATGAGTTGAGTTATGGTTGGGGTTAAAAGTAGAGGCATGTGAAGGAGTACACTCGATATTTTGATTATGAACTGAGTTAGGGTTGGGGTTAAAGCAGAGGCATGTGAAGGATTACACTCGGTCTTTTGATTATGAGTTGAGTTATGGTTGGGGTTAAAAGTAGAGGCATGTGAAGGAGTACACTCTGTGTTTTGAGTATGAACCAAGTTAGGATTGTGGTTAAAAGTAGAGGCATGCGAATGAGTACACTCAGTATTTTGATTATGTGTCAAGTAAGGGTTGGGGTTAAAAGTAGAGGCATCTGAATGAGTACACTTGGTATTTTGATTATGAGTCGAGTTAGGGTTGGGGTTAAAAGTAGAGGTATTTGAAGGAGTACACTCGGTCTTTTGATTATGAGACAAGTTAGGGTTGAGGTTAAAAGTAGAGGCTTGTGAAGGAGTACACTCAATATTTTGATTATGAGGTGAGTTAGGGTTGGGGTTAAAAGTAGAGGCATGTGAAGGAGTGCACTCAATATTTTGATTATGAGGTGAGTTAGGGTTAGGTTAAAAATAGAGGCATGTGAATGAGTACACTCAATATTTTTATTATGAGCCAAGATAGGGTTGGGGTTAAAAATAGAGGCATGTGAAGGAATACACTTGGTTTTTTTACTATGAGTCAAGTTAGTGTTGGGGTTAAAAGTATATGTGTGTGAAGGAGTACCTCATTCTCTCCCTTCCCCCACCATCTCCTAATCCATCCATTGTCATCAATTTATCATATTTTAAACTAGAACATCCTACCCTCCACTCCTAGAAAAAAGGTTTTAATTTCGCCATAGTCCCTAGACAGATCCCAATTAAGGAAATTATTTTTTCCATTGAATCCATTATCCATAAGATTCTGAATCACGAAGAAAAAGAATTGTATAGGAGTGTGGAAGAATCCTCCTTCATTGTAAATCTCACAAGCTTAACCTTTCCAAAGAACAATTTTATGCTACCATTATTATGAATACATCCAACTATGACTCTAAACTTCCAGACTTTGTATATTCCTCTTCTTACAATCCTCTCGCTAAAAAACCTATCAATACCATTACTAACCTGGTCACCAAAGCCATCAAATCTTCTTCCTTAGATCCTAACATCCAAAAACACCTTATTCCTCATAACCCCCAAACCCCAAGGATCTATGGGAAACCCAAAATCCATAAAAAATACATACCAGTAGTTAGCACCATAGGAGCCCACACTCACAACCTTTCCTTATTTCTTGCTGATAAGATTCATGACTTCGTGACTCCACCAACTTCATTCATAAAAAATGAAATATTTACCTTAGTGAATAAGACCTCATGGTCAACTTTGATGTCATTTATTTATTCACCAAAATTCCAATTTCAGAAACCCTCACCTTAATCTCCAAATTGGTAGACCATGAAACTCTTAACCTCATCAAAATCTACCTCTCTTCTACCTTATTCACCTTTAAAGGAGTTTGTTATGAACAAACTGAAGTCATGGCCATGGGGTCACCCTTATCCCCATTGGTTGCCAATATATTTATGGAACACTTCAGTACATTGGTGCTAAACAACTTTCATCTCAAACCCAAGTGTTGGTTTCATTTTGTAGATGATGCCTTTGTCATATGGCCTCATGGACATTCCAATTTAATCACATTATTTAACCACCTTAACAACCTTTCTCCTCACATCTAGTTTACTATGAAAATTGAAGAGGAAAAATATATTCCCTTCTCGGATGTCCATGTTTCCCATCTTCCAGATGGTTCCCTTTCCCACCAAGTTTATATAAAGAAGTCTCATATTGATAGATACCTTCATGCCAGATTCCACCACCATCCAACTCAAAAATTAGGTGTCCTCAAAACCTCGATTACTCAAGCCATTTGCATATTATCCCATCATTTCCTCGTGAAGGAAAAATCCCACCTTTCCAAGGCCTTTTTTTTCCAATGCCTACTCTCTCTATCAAATCAATCATTCCTTTCGCCCAGCCAACAATCCTAAATCTAAATAAAAAATCACCTCGTCCTCCTCCCTGCCCTGGGCTCTCATTTCTCTACCCTATATCGAGGGCACCACTAATCATATCTCAAAACTTATGGCTAAGAATAATATTCAAATTATGTCTAAGAAGAATATTCAAACCTTATTTACACCTTACAAAACTCTCAAACAAATTTTTAGAACTTTCAAAGATAAATCTGAGTCGATGCTTGGCCCCAGACTTTACCAAATTCCCTACTCCTGTGGAAAATCTTACACAGGTCAAAATGGCATATCCTTCAAATCCCATATTAAAGAACATATAGATGAAATTACCCACAAATGGATTTCCAAAACATGTATCGCCAAACACTACCTAATTTACTTTGACCAAATTAAAATCTTATCCTTAAGGTGGTTGAAGAATGTGACTAAATTGGAATGGCCATGAGGCCAGGTGATAAAGGTGTCATCTACAAAATGAAACTAACACCTGGGTTCGAGATGAAATCTAGTTAGCACTAAAGTATCAAAGTGTTCCATAAATATATTGGAAACCACTGGGGATAAGGCTGACCCCATGGCCATGCCTTCAATTTGTTTAAATAGAAGACCTGTTCAAAGGTGAAGAAGGTAGAATAGAGGAATATTTTGATGAGGTTAAGAGTTTTAGGGTATACTAGTTTGGAGATCAATGTGAGGGATTCTGAAACTTGAATTTTGGTGGAAAAAAAATGATGTCAAAGCTGACCATGAAGTCTTGTTCACTAAGGTAAATATTTCATGTTTTATGAATGAAGTCGGTGGAATATTCGATAAGAGAAGAGGTTTTTCCAACGAAGGCCTGAATCTTATCAACAAGTAATCAAGCAAGGTTGTGAGTGAGGGATCTTATGGCGCTAATTATAGGTCTAAGTGGAATGCTTTTTTTATGGATTTTTAGTTTGCCATAGATCCTTGGGGTTTGGGGGTTATGAAGAATAAGTCACTTTTGAATGTTAGGGTCTAAGGAAGAAGCTTTGATGGCTTTGGTGACCAAGTTAGTAATGGTATTGATAGGTTTTTAGTGATATGCTTGTAAGGAGAGGAGGATAGAAGGACTAGAATTTCAGAGTCATAGTCAGACGTATTCATAATAACGGTAGCATGAAATTGTTCTCTGAAGAGGTTAATTTTAGGAGGTTTAGAATGATGAAGAATTATTCCACACTCCAGTTTATTTTATTTTTCTTCATGATTTAGAATATTATGGGTAATAAATTCAATGGAACAAATAATTTCTTCAACTCGGATCCATCTAGGGACTATGGAAAAATTAAAACCTTTTTCTAGGAGATGAAGGGTAGGAGGGCCCGGTATAAAGATGATAACTTTATGATAGTGGATGACTTGGGAGATGGTGGGGGAAGAGAGAGAATGGGATTGGTATTAAGGTCATTCGAAAGGGGAAAACAAATGGAGAGATTGTTAGAAATATATAAGGAAGTACACTTCGTGTTTTGATTATGAACCAACTTAGGGTTGGGGTTAAAAGTAGAAGCGTGGAAAGAATACACTTGGTATTTTGATTATGAGCCGAGTTAGGTTTGGGATTAAAAGTAGAGGCATGTGAAGGAGTACACTAGGTATTATTATTATTAGCCTAGTTAGGCTTGGGGTTAAAAGTAGAGGTGTGTGAAGGAGTACACTTGGTCTTTTGATTATGAGTCGAGTTAGGGTTGGGGTTAAAAGTAGAGGCATGTGAAGGAGTACACTCGATATTTTGATTATGAGTCGAGTTAGGTTTGGGGTTAAAAGTAGAGGCATTTGAAGGAGTACACTTGATATTTTGATTAAGAGTCGATTTAGGGCTGGGATTAAAAGTAGAGACGTGTGAAGGAGTACACTCGATCTTTTGATTATGGGGCGAGTTAGGTTTGGGGTTAAAAGTAGAGGAATTTTAAGGATTACACTCAGTATTTTGATTATGAGGCGAGTTACAGTTGGGGTTAAAAGTAGAGGTGTGTGAAGGAGTACACTAGGTATTTTGATTATGAGTCGACTTAGGGTTGGGGTTAAAAGAAAAGGCATGTGAAGGACTACACTTGGTTTTTATTATTATGGGTTGAGTTAGGGTTGGGGTTAAAAATATAGGTGTTTTAAGGATTACCTCATTCTCTCTCTTCCCCCACTGTCTGCCAAGCCATCCATTGTCATAAATTTATCAACTTTTAAACTAGAACATCCTACCCTCCACTCCTAGAAAAATGTTTTAATTTCGCCATAGTCCCTAGATGGATCCCAGTTGAGGAAATTATTTTTTTCCATTGAATCCATTATCCATAAGCTTCTGACCCACAAAGAAAAAGAAATTAGATAGTGGTGTCGAAGAAACCTCTGTCATTGTAAAACTCACAAACTTAACCTCTCCAGAGAACAATTTCATTCTACCGTTATTATGAATACCTCCAACTATGACTCTAAACTTCTAGACCTTATATATTCCCATTCTTAGAATACTCTCACTAAAAACCCTATCAATACCATTACTAACTTGGTCACCAAATCCATCAAATCTTCTTCCTTAGATCTTAACATCCAAAAATTCCTTATTCCTCATAACCCCCAAACCCAAAGGATCTATGGGAAACCCAAAATCCATAAAAAATACATTCCACTTAGACCTATAGTTAGCAACATAAGAGCCCCCACACACAACCTTTCTCTATTTCTTGTTGATAAGCCTCATGAATTCATTGGAAAAACCTCTTCTTATATCAAAGACTCCACCAACTTAATTCATAAAACTTGAAATATTTACCTTAGTGAACAAGACCTTATGGTTAGCTTTGATGTCATTTATTTATTCACCAAAATTATAGTTTCAGAAGACCTCACCTCGATCTCCAAGCTAGTAGACCCTGAAACTCTTTACCTCATCAAAATTTGCCTCTCTTCTACCTTATTCACCTTTAAAGGGGTTTGTTATGAACAAAATGAAGGCATGGCCATGGGGTCACCCTTATCCGGATTGGTTGCAAATATATTTATGGAATGCTTCGAGACTTTGGTGCTAAACAACTTTCATCTCAAACCCCAAGTGTTGGTTTCATTTTGTAGATGACACATCTTTGTCATCTGGCCTCATGGACATTCCAATTTAATCACATTCTTTAACCACCTTAACAATCTTTCTCCTCACATCCAATTTACTATGGAAAGAGAGGAGGACAACTCTTTTCCCTTCTTGGATGTCCATGCTTCCTGTCTTCCTGATGGTTCCCTTTCCCACCAAGTTTATAGAAATAAGACTCATACCGATAGATACCTTCATGCTAGTTCCCACCACTATCCATCTAAAACATCAGGTGTCCTTAAAATGTCGATTACTCAATCCATTCACATATTCACCCCTCAATTCCTTGTGAAGGAAAAAACCCGCCTTTCCAAGAACCTTTTCTCCAATGGATACTCTCTCTCTCTCAAATCAATCATGCCTTTCACTTGGTCAATAATCCTAAATCTAAATGAAAAATCATCTCATCCTCCTCCCTGCCCCAAGATCTCTTTTATCTACCCTATATCGGGGGAAATATTACGAGGAAAATATCTTTATGGAAAAGGGTAAACCACAATAGACAGAATGACACACATGAATCAACTATAATCCCAATTATGCTATATAAAATAAATTCTAACAAGACAAGGCTATGAGCCTACCTCGTCTGGACGTTCGATGAAGACCATTGTTGAGCATGCAACCCAAAGCTTTATACCTGCAACTTGTCCTCAACAACCAAGATACACAAGCATATAGTGATAATGCATAGTGTTAGCATACATATTAGCATAATACATTAACATACATGACAAATACACCCATGGAATAATAATTCAAATATTTGCAAGATATCAATTGGACGAGAAAATAGTATTTCTA